>BQNB010024591.1:0-25706 GCA_026074375.1 Tanacetum coccineum
AGGTTTGACTTAAATTAGAATTAAATTAGATTAGTAAACCAAAATATTAATAAATTGAGAGATTTAACCTCGCTTCAAGTGGTCGACACCCTACTTACCATGAATCTACCACCGACCGGGTACTCTGCCTGTTAAAGTGTTATTTTTTGTTAAGTCGACAAAATATAAATTTAAAACTTGAATCATAAAAATATACACCACACAACGACACATCAATGAGAATCAAAATCTGATAACACCCTTTCAATCTTTGATTGATAATTGAAGGATCCATGGGGTACATCAGAAGAGTATGTTGAGAATGAGCCATTTTGGAGGCTTGTGAAGGTTTGAGTTTGTTCCCAATTAAATTTGGTCTATCCTTCCAAGCGTTAGTGGCTTTGTTAAAATATCTCGGCTCTTGGTTAATAGTAAACGCCTTATCTCCCACTCTATTGTTATGCGATAATGCATAATCAACAAAAGTTTGCTCGGGATTTTTCATGAAGTTTTGAGTGTCTTAAGGACCACCACAAATCTCACATGAAGAAGCGATTTTGTTCACTTGAACGAATGGTTTAGGAGCAAGGTGAGCTTCCATCAAGCGTTGGACTTGATTTTCTAGCTCAATGAGACAACAGTCAGATGTACTCGGGACGTCTTGAGGCAAAGAGATTGCCTTGACCGGTTTAGCGATGTCTCTTGGGTCATTCCAACTCTTGTAGTCATATAAAGCTAGATTTTCTACGAGTTCCCAAGATTCCTCAGTGCTTTTTTCATGAAGCTTACCACCGAATGAATGATTGATGGTGTGCCTTGTGGCGGAATTGACATGGTCATAAAAGATTTGGACTTGGAGCCAAAGATTGATGCCATGATGAGGGACTTTTTGAAGTAAGTCCTTGAAATGATTCCATGCTTTGGAAAGAGATTCACCATGATGTTGTTGGAACATCAAGATGTCATTTCTAAGTTTGGTAGCTCTTCTCGGTGGGAAAAACTGAGGAAGGAAACGGGTAGTGAGATCCTCCCAAGTGGAGATGGATCTCACGTTCAAGCCAATTTCTAGCTTGATCGCGAAGGAAAAATTGAAATAAACGCAGTCGCGTCCTTTTCCTATTTTCAACATTAAGGTCAAGTGAGTCCACAAGTTTTAGAAAATCCTTAAGGTGTTGATTTGGATCTTCAAATCAGAGTCCATGGAATACACATCCGTTTTACACCAACTGGATGGTGTCGGATCGCAGAGGCACCACATTTTTCCCTTTGGGGAGCTATATGGTATTTTGATAGCCCTCGTAGCTTAGTCGGGAATAATCACCTAAAGTACGAGGTGGATTTTCATCGCCCATGATGGTTAACGAAAAGGAAGGTTTACAAAATAGAGGGAACGAAGAAAAGATAGACTAAGAGAAAGCTACACTAAAAAAAGAAAATATCACTTGATAGGAATCTGGTGAGTATACCTAAGCTAGATAGAATCTAAAACCTAGACTATTCCCCGACAACGGCGCCAAAAACTTGATGCGGTGGGTTACAATGCAGAAGATTTACAACCCCCTAGGTAGTGTACCTAATTGTTATAGTGTAGTATAGGAAAGACTCGGGGGATTATTATCGTTCTCTAAGGGAATAGTTTGGGTAGGCTCGAATAGTATGTTCACAAGGGTCTAAGGGTTGAAGAAAGATTATTTTTGTGTTTTTATATTTTTTAGAAAGCAAGTAAATCTTGAGTTTTAGAGGGGTTGATTAAACTACTTAATTAAACTACTCCTAATTATGCATAAAAGTAAATTGATGGGGAAAAACTCATATGGTTAAACAAATGTGTTTACCTAATCATGCACTACTCTCTAGTTGTTTTCTCAGATTTTATTGCCCGTCTCCCTCGTAGTGTAATGTGTAAGTATTCTCTAATTCAAATACTTAACTCGGAATCCACCCAAAGGTGATCTAGATATGAAGATCTAATCACATGTATCCTCTAACCTAGCCACGTTTCCCTAAACGTCTATGCTATGTAATCAAATAGCTAGTTTTCTAAAGCCTAACGCGCACACCATTAACAAGAAGCAATATTAAAAGATCTAACAACTAGGTTTCATGCAATCATAAGCAAACATAATTAGATTTAGCCAAGCATGTTAATTGAAAGCGAAGAACAATTAATCAAACAACACATAGACATATTGAATGATTAAAAGGGTAAAAGAACTTCACTTCAATTAGACATGCAGTATAAGTGAGTACAAAATGGTTTAGAAACCCTAAATGTCAACCACAATGGCTGCTACAAAGATATCCCACGATACTCTACATTTTTCCTCTCTAAAATATGAAAAATAGGGTTTGTATATATAAAAATAAGGTCTAACGGCGTCGCAAGAGATCCTGACGCCGACAGCCCACCAAATCTTTCAAGGGTTTCTTTTGAGTCGGTTAATGTGACAACGTCACAGGTCATGGTGACGTCATCGCTTGTTACTTCTGACGGCGTCACAATTGATTTTGACGCCGTCTCCACGCACTGTTAAACCAACTCTTGTGTCTTCATCTCGTTTCTTCTTAAATCGAGCCCAAGTCACGTGCTTTTCCTCCAAATGCTTCCTAAATGCTTCCTAAATGTTAAAATATCAAAAAAACAATTAAGTACAATATTTGCATGATTTTGGGGGTTAAATGACCCTTAAAAAGTGTATAAAATAACACATCATCAGTCTTCACCAAAAGTGCCCAGAAAGTGTTAAAATAAATGTAATTAAGGCGGCTAAGTAAATCCTGACGGCCTAGTGGACGACATCAAGATGTCCAAGGGACGGTATCACGATCATTTGTGACGCAGTCAAAATGAGGTGGTGGAGAAAACCCTAATCCAAAGTTGACAAGGCGACAACATCACGGGCATAACCCGATGCAGTCACAAACTGTTTTCTATATATATTCTTGCATTATTTTCATAGATTCATGTGGAAACTTGGAGAGCTTTTAGGAGCTGATACTTAGATGAATGTTAGGGCTTGTCTTTCCCTTGTTACTTCCATAACTTACATGTATCATTGAGTTGAGTATTCAATTTTTAATTATTCAATATGATGTCTTTCGATTGTTTGATTAATTATCTGTCTTTTATCATTGTTAACATCCTAGGCTAAATCTAAGTGTGTTTGTTTATGATTGCATGAAACCTTGTTAATTTACTTGATGTATTATTTCTTGTTAGTGGTGTGCATGTTAGGTAGTAGAAAACTAGTTACAAACCGTAGGGTAGCTAGACGTCTGTTAAAACATGACTAATCAATAAACCATACTTCTTAGGTAGTTAATTTAGGTGAGTATTTATTGCGTGTGGTTTAACTATTGGATAGGAAAAGCATTTCTAGGCGCTGTCTATCTAGGTGATCACGTAGACGTGAGACTGACCATCCTGTATTCAAATTAGAGAATACTTCACATTACACTAATAAGGAAGTGACAACGTGATAGATTAGGTAGAGAAACTAGGGAGTCGTGCATGATTAAGTGAGCACGTTTATTTACCTATACGAGTTCCTGCCAATTTTACATTTCTTGCATAATTAGGAGTAGATTAATTTAGCTAAAACATCCTCTCAAAATATTATATTTAATTGCTTTCTAAAAACGTAAAAACATAAAAACAATCTTCTCTCAACCCTTAGATTTAGTGACATACTTTTTGAATCTACCTCACTATTCCGCTAGAGACCGATCAACCCCCCGAGTCTTACTTATACTAGACTACAACGATTAGGTACTCTGCCTAGGAGGGTTGTAAAACTTATTGTGTCATAACCCGACACATCATTACACTGTGTGGACAAGGTACGAAGATGTACCTGGCCTGGACAAGGCTATCATTATCCCTAGTTAGATAAACTGTGACTGACCATGTGGAATATAATGGTCAAGAGGGGTAGGGTGCCATCGCTAGCCTAGATTTTGTGGATTCCTAATGGTAGGGGTGGGTTTCTACTAGTTTGTAGAAAACTATCCCATTCATTCATGATCTGGATGTAGCATGCTAACAGCTTTTTCCCTCTCTTTCCTCGTTACCTCTGCTCGGATTTTGGGCACGTTCTCAATAGATGAGAAGCATGTTTCTGGTTTACGTGGGGCATGGAAAGCCAGTTTCCTAGCTAGCTGCTGCTGAGGGCTAGGGGCGTTACTTAGGTTCTCCAAACTCGCTGATGCAGACCTAAATAGGTGCTTGCATTGAGAAGTTAGACTGAGGTTTTATGACTTTTATGAAAACTCGACCCCTTGAAATACGTAAAGATCCTTTTTGGCTTAGTTTCATGCCTGCCCTTGGCTAGAGTTTACCTTTGAATCAGATGAGAGGAAGTCGCATGTCATATTTTTATCCTCATAGGTTATATTAGCTACTTGTAGACGAATGTTTGTAACCCTGAATGAGTCATGATTGTAAGTACCAGGAATGATATGGTTTTTAGTAATATTGTAAGAGTGTTATACCTAGTTTTGAGAAATAATAAAATTAACTATTTTGTTAATTTATTATTGTCTTTGAGATGTGCCAGGTTTATGTAGGCCTGTATTTTTTAATTTGGACTGTATAATGAAACCAACTTGATGCGTAAAATTGTTTTGAATAATTAATTGTCGAGTTTAAAATTTATCAAAACTCATCTACCGATACACGCGCTAACGGGCAGAGAACCTGATCGTATGTATTGCAGTAGTTGGTAAATCCGAGGTCGTCCCATGAGCTAAGGGCACTAATTCTAATATGATTTTTGTTACATTTGGAAAATAGTTTTAAGATTGATTTTAAAAACTTAAGAAAAGTAAATGCAGAAAAGTAAATTGAAAGAAGTAATCAGGGAGAAAAGTGCGCTAGCCTAGCCATTTCATTACTACTATTATGATTACGTTTTCCTGTGCAATGTTCAATTACAAGTTTTCTTGGTGGATCTAATATCGACATACCCGAATTGGCATTTGAGGTCTGTCTACTTACTCCGCGATCCCAATTCCCCTAAGATCACACGGGCAGGGCATCCAAGTTTGTAGTGGTTAATCCCTAACTATCCTTAAGACTAATTCTATAATCTATACAGATTATTAACCATCTCTGAAAGAGTTCCTGTGCTTTTTAAGTGTTTAATGTGACCAAGGCGGTAATATGATTAATTCCTACACTAGGGATAGGTGCTAATCTACCCTTGTACCCTATTAATACCATGTTCAACCGGTAAGTCTAATAACATGACTAATAAGATCCAAGCCACCCTCTGCACTACCAAAACCCAGGGATCAATGAAAGGCTATAAGGATATCCAATAAAACCGTAATTAAACAGGAAATAACAATCATACCAACAGTAAATACATGGCTAGGCTAGCACTAAGAGTGCTTAGCCACTCATAGCAATAGTAAGACAAGAAATAAATGAATAAATCTTGAATTGATAATTCATAATTCTTACAAACTAAGTTTTTGAATGATTAATGATAAAATGAAGTACAGTGATCCTCCCTTGGACTTTTGGTGGAATGCTTCGTCTTCTAGAGGCATTGTTTGCCTTTTGGTACTGTAGGGTGAAGAGGTGAAGTGAGTGATGCTGAATGAGTCGTTCAAGACCTCAATTTATAGGTATCAACTCTGTTACGGCGTAACTATTATGAAGGTGTTACGTCGTAACCATGCTGAGTTGGACTTCTCTTTTGCAGGCTTAAATCTTATTTTGGCGTAACCCTATGGTGCATGTTATGTCGTAATGCTGACACGGATGAGTCATCCTTCTTCTATGAGATGTGTTACGGCGTAATGATGATGAAGCTTTTACGCCGTAAAGGTAGTGCTGACTTATTTCTTCATTAATCTTTGTTACGGTGTAATCCCTTTGGGGTTGTTACGCCGTAACTAGCCTTGAACTCTTTACTTGAATGATTTCCAAGTCCAAATCCCGCGTCTTTTGCTCAAATGCTCGCATTGCTCTTGAAAACTAAATATAAGCAATTAAGTAATGTTTTCAGATATTTATAACATAATTATAAGCATTTCCATAGGGAATTTGATACTAAAAAGTATTAATTATTTGATGTTATCAAATATCCCCCCAATTGACTTCTACTTGCCCTCAAGTAGACCTGTTATAATAACTTATAAAAAGATTTCCCCAATTTTACTCAGAGAAATGAATTCATAATTTACTTATGCTAGAAAACATCAAGGATCGAAAACACTCAACTCTCATAACTAATCTAAGTGTTTCATTTCGGGGTGATCACTCAATTGCACAGTCATAACATGTATTCTATCATAAGCTTGGAAAGTACACAAATCTCCACCAGCTAGAATTAGGGTCTAAACAGTCTTAAAGGCAATAGGGGTAAGATACGGGTTTAAACTAGGTGAATCTTCCTGCAATCTTTACCAAAAGCGTTACACCAATGAGGGTGACAAAATCACATATACACATCCATAATGATAGAGTAGACATACATGATTGCATTCAAATCCCTCATTCGAGCAAAACCAAGGGTTAGGATGTAGAATGATATAGGGTAGGATAAGACATGGGATACACATTAATTGGTGTTTAATAAAATACACAAGACAAATAGTCTTTAATAGTCTAAGGTCTTCATAACCGGCTACCATCCATCCACAAGCCTAAGTATTTAAGTCTGAAAATCTAATCTACAATAATGGGCTACTAGCCCCATTCTTCATAATCATATAGGTGGCTCATAGTTGCACCACCTTTATATATTTTTAGCACTTAGATGGCTTATAGATGCACCATCTTTACATCTTTTATTTACAACACACACACACATATATATATACTACAGAGGTTTATATCTTTAATTATTTCCCCTGCGGCATATGATACATAACACATATCCCCCCACTTAAAATGAACAATATCGAAAGTGAGTAAACAGGGGGGTCATTACACATCATTAATGATAAGTCTTCCACGAACGCATAAAATTTCCGAACCCATTTCCCCGAACCAATGGACTTAAGCAGCTAGGTATTTCAATACAAAGAAAATTTAGACTACAGGGTTGGCTAAGGCGAAAGGGTGTAATAATACATAAAGGGGTTTTAAACACGGATTGGCTTAACAAGGTGATCTAGGGGTATCTTGCACTAAAATTGAGTGCAAACAGGGGTTTTTACACGAGAGGTCGACAAGTCAGTGTAACAAGTAGATAAACACACACATATAGGCTATTTGGGTGAATTCCTAAGATGTTGCCTTCTCGAACTGTCTATTCCAACTAATCAATTAGGTCTTGAAATGATGTACATGCCAAGTTCTAAAAGTTAGCGAGCAACGCTATACTACCGGGCACACACATATATTTGGTGGAAGTTATTATGTATAATAGAGTGAAATGGAATAATAGGCTGTAACCTAACCAATTGAATCAAGGATAATAGTTGCGCTGGGGGGCACAGGATAGAGATCTAGGTTTATTAGGAAAAACATGTCATTTTTTTTAAATTGGCATAATTTTTCAAAGAAAATTAGAAAATCGAAGCAAATATAGGTCAAGTGGTAATTCTACTCCCATCCCCCTACTTGGTTTGTACAATGTCCCTATTGTACATTTAAGGAAATGAAATTAACAAAATAAGAGTAGAATTAAAACAAAAGACTCTCCTAAGCATTGCTCTTAACTTTAAGTTATAATCGTAAGAGATGAACTCTTGATCCTTGTATCCTGAGTAATGTCGTGTCCCATGAAATCACTAAACAAACTAAAAAGTATTAAACGTTCAAAACATAAATATACAATAAGACCTAACTCACTTTGATAGGAATCACAGTTGTATTTAGCATATGCAACAATCCTTTTAAACCACTTAGTGACCCAAGTGAATGAGTGAAGTCTCGTGAGGGATTCCAGAGAACATACCCACAAAGTTCATTAAATTATACACGGTTTTGAAAAAGTTTCATACTAATTTCAGGTTTTCAGAAAGGGGTTACGGCAATAATCATGGGGTTGGTTACACCGTAATCATGTGGTTGTTATATTTGAAAATTTAAATTAAGAAAGGTTATGACGTAACTCAGAGAGGAGATTACGCCGTAAATACATCTGCTACATTGTAACCAAGGTGGTTACGCCTAAACAGGAACCTATTTACCACATGACAACGAGTCGAGGAGACCTCGAATTCCCATTCCTTGCTGTGAGAACCTGCAAAATCAAGTGAGAAACCAAACAAAACTAACTAATTTGCAGAGATTTAAATTAAATAAAAGGATAAGCATGGGGTGCCTCCCACGAAGCGCTTGTTTTTGTTTAAGTCACGAGCTTGACTCCACCCTTATTTGCCAAGTAATAGGGTGTTCCCCCCTCACTTGAAATCAAGTGCGAGTGAGAGTAGCAGTGAACACCATGAGAGCGTAAATTTGCTACTGGGTAAGGAAGTGATAAATTAAAACCATACCGCAGATGAGATTTCATTCCCCCTTTTGTCTTACCAGTTTCATTTGATGATTGTCTTACTTGGTGTAGTAATTTCCGAATGAAGGTCTCAAAATCATATGTCTTTATTATATCTGAGAGCTTCTTTACAGGGTTACCATCTGCCATTTTGGCAACCCTGGTAATATCAAAAAACTCCTCCCCGGACTCGTTCGAATGCTTGTCCAAAATAGGACTGGTAGCCGGTGCTACATCATCGGGTAGTGTGATGTGGGTAGTCTGAGGGGTCAGAGGTTGCTTTACGCCACCTTGTAAAGGAATATCATGTTCCTCTCCTCTTGCGACACTCGCTTTATCATATAATGGGCTTAGTGGCATATACGGTTGCATAATTGGTTTAAGGTTGGGTAAAGTATGTATGGTAGGTGTAAGTATTTGCCTAAGCCTTTCTACATCCTCGACCGTAATATTGTAACCATTATTAATCTGAGTTTTCTCTTCATGAGTCTCTTCAGGAATTCCAATCATATAAATAATTTCCCGAGTTTTATAATTTTGTCCCTTCAGACGTTTTGGAATTGGCGTAGGTTGTGCATAAGGGTGATCAATAGGTAAGTCACGAGGAACCGGCTCCTTCATGTTATTCTTACCCATTTTCGTTTTTACCTTGATTCTTTCACTTGTGTTAGTGAGGATCGTTTGGGTTAATTGATCAGCTTTTACCTGGTTCTTTGTTGTAGTTTTAAGTGCCCTTATGTTTGAGTCCATGTTTTCAATGAATTTCCTAGTCCATTCATCATCTGCGGCCTGTTTTTTAATTGAGTCTTCGCAAAATTTGATGATGGTTTCCTCCAAGGATCTCATATACTTGTTCTGCTCAACTGCCTTGTCCTCTTTTTGTAAAGTACACTCCTCGGTTAAGTGCATCCCTTCGCATGTCTAACAACTCACTTGAAAAACATGAATATTCTCGTCAAGTTTCTTTATATCAATGTCATTCGAGCTACCATCGATTCTTTCCCTATTGGTTGCTTCATCATACCAATTACGTGAATGGTCTGCCATGACTTGTATTGATTTAAGGGCTTGAGATGGTGTCATCAGAGGAATGAACCCCTTAGAGTCGAGCATTATGCGGGTAGGTATGTATAGTCCAGTGTAGAAGATATGAACCCTTTGTTGGTTGTTCAGGTCGTGTTGCGGACATCTATATAAAAGGTCACTATATCTTTCCCATGCATGATACAACGGCTCGTCCACCTCTTGCTTGAAATTGCGGATTTCTTCTAATTTCTTGGCAGTTTTAAAAGGTGGACAATATTGCCTGATGAATGCTTTCTCAAGAAGATCCCAGTTATGATTGACCCTGCTAAAAGCCTGTTTATCCATCTCAAGGCAGGCCCTTTGAGTGTAATAGGAAACACTCTAAACATAACGGCATCGTGAGTGACGCCAAGGAAGTGGAAAAGATCTGCGATCTTTAATACCCTCCGTACATGTTCGTGTGCATCCTCATCATCGGTACCTTTGAAAAGTTTGTGTCTTAATTCCCTCATAAAGTTGCTATTGATCTCGAACTCGACGTCATTGCCGATCTTGGGTTTCACCATGCCCGGGCTAATGTCGTCTTGGACCCAAGCCAGGTATTGCTCCATGGTGAGCGTGTTAATATCAACGTCATCTTCCATATTTAAAAATTAACAACAAAACTAACAGAAAAAACTTACAAAAGAATTTGAAAAATAAATACATACAGAAATTCAAATTATAACTAATTTTAGATCCCCGGCAGCGACGCCAAAAACTTGATGCGTAAAATTGTTTTGAATAATTAATTGTCAAGTTTTAAATTTATCAAAACTCGTCTACCGATACACGCACTAACGGGCAGAGAACCCGGTCGTATATAGTGCTGTAGTTGGTAAATCCGAGGTCGTCCTAAGAGCTAAGGGCACTGATAACATCAAATAGTTAATACATTTTAATATCAAATTCCCTATTAAAATGCTTATAAATATGTTATAAATGTTTGAAAACGTTACTTAATTGTTTATATTTAGTTTTCAGGTACCAAGTAAGCATTTAAGCAAAAGACGTGGGATTGGAAGCCTACGTAGCAAGGTTACGGCGTAATGTCTCATAAGGGTTATGCCGTAACAGTTTTGAAATATATGAATAGAGCCCTCATCCGGCTCATTCATCATCACTTACTTCTACAACTCACAACACAGTCCTAAGGGGTGAACCAAGCCCCCAAGGTCTAAAGCATTTCACCAGAAGGTCTAAGGGAGAAGTCACTTTACTTAATTCTTGTATTTAATCATTCATAACATTCACTGTAAGAACAATGATGATTCAATCCATGTTTACTTTCATTAATTCTTGCATTACTGTTACCATGAGCGGCTAAGCACTCTTAGTGCTGGCCTAACCATGTAATTGCTATTGATATGATTATTGTTTCCTATTCAATTATGGTTCTGTTAGATATCCTTATAGCCTTTCATTGATCCCTGTGTTTTGGTAGTATAGAGGGTGGCTTAGATCTTGTTAATCCTGTTATTAGACTTACATTGTTGAACCTGGGATTAGCGGGGTACTAGGGTAGCTTGGCACCTATCCCTAGTGTAGGAATTTACCACATTACCGCCTTTACCATATTAAATACTTAAAAAGCACAAGAACTCTTTCAGAGGGGGTTAATAATTGGTTTACATTATAGATTGGTCTTAAGGATAGTTGGAGATTAACCACTACAAACTTGGATGCCCTACTCGTATGATCGTAGGGGGATGTGGGATCGCAGAGTGGGTATAGGACAGACCTCAAATGCCAATTCGGGTCTGTTAATATTATAACCACTAATGGAACTTATAATTGAACATTGCATCAAAAAATGTAATCATAGCATTAGTAATGAAATGGTTAGGTTAGCACGCTTTTCTCCCTTAATTCTTCTGTCACTTTACTTTACTGCATTTACTTTTCTGTAGTTATTAAAATCAACTTAAAACCATTTTCAAATGTGACATAACAAATTAAAACTAGTAAACCTTAGCTCTTGGGATGACCTCAGATTTACCAAACTACTGCACTATATACGACTGGGTTCTCTGCTCGTTAGTGCGTGTATCGGTAGACGAGTTTTATAAATTTAAAACTTGGCATTTAATTATTTAAAACAATTTACGCATCAAGTTTTTAGCGCCGCTGCTGGGGAGCTAATATTAGTTGTAATTTGATTTCTAAATTTTTCATTAATTTTTTAGGAAACATGATGAACGAGGTAGACATTGAAAACCTCACCATTGAGCAATATCTAATGTTGACACAGGAAAACCAGGCACAGGGAATGGCTAGAACAAAGGATATCAAAAACATGACTATTGCAAAATATATGGAGTATGAGGCGGAGATGAAAAGGCATCCCTTGAGGTATGCTCAATCCTATACTAGGAGTTTAGGATCAACCACCCTTAGAAGAAGTAAGGTCTTTAAAAACAAGCATCACCTTGACAAACTGAAAACCAATGCCTATTTTCCCTCACTTCCCCCTTGTTTCAAACCTACCCAACCACTTGCCAAAAGTACACATAAACCCTTAGATCCAAATGACTATGACCTCTGTGCACCTAACTCTTATCATGAAGATGAAGAAGTGAGTTCTGATGAAGATGTAGATGAATGGTTGAATGCATAAATGGGTAAACGCATGACTAGGCAAGATAAGGAGGAAGAGGAGGATGCCGTAATTGACATCCTCAAAATAGTGGTTGAAGAGTGCAAGACAATTTACAAAAATGCTCAAATTAAAGCACCTTCTAGCAAGACTAGCGAAGTTCAGGGAGTATTGTTGGGATTTCAGATTTGATGATTACAAAATAAATATAAGAATGAAACAAGATGGAAACAAGAAGGACCAAATTCGTCATTGTAGAAGTCGTCAAAAGATAAGAATTAGAAGATTCTCTCAGATTTGGTCAAAGATAAAGATAATATTTAATTGATTTTCTTATTAATTATCTTTATTAGTTTCCATGTAAACCTTGATCCCTTATACTATAAAAGGAGGTCTAAGGTATGTAGTTTATATATCAATCCAGAGAATAGAATAGCAGACTTCTCAATGAGAGTCTAGCAAAAGTGTGTGTGTGTACACGTTTAGTAGTAGTAGTAGATAGTATATGAGATAGTGATTGTAGTCTCATTTATTCTGATCAAATATAATGAAGGCTTCAATGTTTAGTAGTTAAACCTTGTTGAATAGCATTATTGTTCTTATTATTCCGCTGCGTATTAATGTTATTCGTAAAACTAATCCTAGATGGGCTAAACGATTCTCAACATGTGGTATCAGAGCAGGTTGCTCTTGATATCTAGGATTGTTCAAGGTTTTCGTGTCTATTTTATGAAGATAAGATGCTTTGTTCTTAGTATGATCACGTGTGTTGATTTTTCAAAAAAACCTTATTTTGAAAAAGATGGGGTTCGATCATGTTTTTGTCTCTGCTTGCATTGGTGAGTCAATCATTTGATTGATGATGAGCCCTTGTAGAGATACATAACACACGATGTTCGGATCACGACACAACTAGGGTTTTATAACAAACCCTAATTCGCTTTAACTGAAGATGTCACGAAGCAGGTCTTATGAATTATAATCGAATCTCAGTTGAATGGAGGCAGCATTGGAGTTTTGGTGTTCATGATCGTTCAAGTTCTGAGATATGGTATGTAAGAAGCTGCAGCAGGTCGTGACAAGATTTTTTTTAAAAGGAACACTAGCCAGCTTGGTTGCGTTTTCTTGAAGAGAATATCACGGTTACAGGTTCAATCATGATACGTGGTTATTAAGTTGCTGAGATGCGTATAATATGGGAAGGTATCACAGTAGGTTTGACTGTGATTCGTAATTTTCAGAATGGATCTGTTATAATAAATAAATCCTATGTTTTAGGGATTGAATCTTTATAACCTCCTGATTGAACGATTATTTTATGCATCATGATTGGTTTGTATTTATTCCTATGAAAACTTAATACTGGTCCGTGTTTGTCTTGGTTAATACTCCTATCGTCAAATTTGAGCCTTGTGGTATTTAACGTGGAGGACAAAAGAAAGTTTTCGAACAGATGCAATGAAAATTCAAGGAAAAGCTTTGGACGAGTATGGTTACTAGAGGTGTATGTTGTGTCGTCAAAGATTTAAAGATTCATATTTGGGTTTTCTTAATATATGCACACATGATGTGTAATAGTGTCATATATTTGGAAGATATACGTATGATGGTGATATACAGGAGACAAAGGGATCTTTTATAAAGAAAGAAAAGATAAGTTATAAAAATTGAAGATATGGCAGTCAAAGATGGTGTACGTGATGGGCGTGATAAAGCTAACATGGGCTTATAATATTGACATGAGATGGATGCACATGGGTTCAAGTATCACGTGAAGGATAAAACTGTTGTAAAACAGTTTGTCACTTTATGCTGCTATGGTTGTGTGAACAGCAGGTGACAAGACAAAAGGTAACATATTGCTTCTTGAATTTAGTATTGCTCGTTTATGTGGTTTAATGTTGTTTGGGCTTCACGTGTTTAAACTGCCAACATGATTTTGGATTCGAGATTATGCTACCAAGAAGGGGAAGTATTAATACTGTTCGAGCAAAAGGTTAGTACCGCTCTATATAGAGTTAGTACCGCTCTATATAAAGTTAGTACCGTTCGGATTTGCGACAGTGCAGTGACGGTTCAGCAACAGAATAAAGCGTCGTTAATGGCATGGGAGGAAGGAGTCACAGTTTAGTGACAGTTTTAGCGACGGTTTAGTGACAGATATTGTGTCGCAAACAGCTGGTCAGTGACAGTTTTGGGACAGAAAAAGCATCGCTAAATGGCAGATTTGTTAATACCGCTTGTTTGTACCGTCAGAGCTATCCGATATAGCTAGTTTGTACCGCTAGCTTTGGAAGATATCGGATGACACACATTTTTGGGACATTGGACGCGTTTTGGATCTCGGATATATGATGATATTATGGCTCGTTTTTGGGGATTACTATGAAGAAAATTGGTTATTGCTTATTTGATGTTGTAGTTGACTTTCACAGGTGCGTGTCTTATCATATCTTGAAAGGTTTCAATCCCCTTTTAAAGATAACTTGTTCGTGCTTAAATGGTGTTGACGAAGACTTGGCGAATCTAGCAAAGGTGTGGGATTTCTCTTATGGTGCTCAATGCTCACATTTGCTATCACTTTAAGGAGTTACGTTGTTGTGCTCAGTGTCTCATTTTATAGGATAAATGAGGATTTTGTCAAGAGATTGCGATCTACTTATATTTTGGTCTTGGTATAAGTTTGACGTCACGAGGATAGTACAAGATATAAGACACAAGTTTGGGAAATTCAACTTCTTTAACAAATTCGTTATACTTGATTTTCTTCATCAATAATTACCACTTGAAGCCTACTGAGTTCGAGATTCAAGAGATGGTTAGCATACTTTCAGGGGAAGCTTATTGTTAACATGTTTAACCATCTACATGTACCACTTAAGGGGAAGTGTTCACAAGTTGCTTATCTACAGATGACCCCTATTTAATGATTACAAAAAGGGGAAGAAGATTCATGATTTGCAGCTTATTATTTTATGTGGTGGCATGTTCAAGGAGATCTTAAGTCAAGGGGAAGCTTTGAAGATTGTTTCATTCATGAAGATTGTTTTGTAATATCAAATAGGGGAAGATTGTTGGGATTTTAGATTTGATGATTACAAAATAAATATAAGAATGAAACAAGATGGAAACAAGAAGGACCAAAGTCGTCATTGTAGAAGTCTTCAAAAGATAAGAATTAGAAGATTCTCTTAGATTTGGTCAAAGATAAAGATAATATTTAATTGATTTTCTTATTAATTATCTTTATTAGTTTCCATGTAAACCTTGACTCCTTATACTATAAAAGGAGGTCTAGGCATATTAGTTTTAGCATCCAGAAAAGCTAGAACTCCTATGAGAGTCGTCTAGCAAACACACGTGTGTGTATGTGTTAGTAGTAGTAGTTAATTTATTAGATAGTTGGTGTAGCCTCATTTATTCTGATCAAATATAATGAAGGCTTCAATGTTCGGTTAAAACCTTGTTTGGTAATATTGTGTTTCTATTATTTCCGCTGTGCATATCAATGTTACCTGTAAAACTAATCCTAGATGGGCTAAACGATTCTCAACAAGTATCTTTCATAACAGAAGCTGAAGAAGGGGACAGTTCAGAAACCTTACTGTGCCAGCTACCACCTAAAGAAATGAACCCAGGAAGTTTTACTCTTCCTTGCACTATTGGTAATCTTAAGTTATATGTTATGGCTGATTTAGGAACTAGTGTTAATGTGATGCC
Organism: Tanacetum coccineum; assembly: GCA_026074375.1. Lineage (NCBI taxonomy): Eukaryota > Viridiplantae > Streptophyta > Magnoliopsida > Asterales > Asteraceae > Tanacetum > Tanacetum coccineum. The sequence continues at coordinate 15,811 of BQNB010024591.1, forward strand.
TAAATCACTATTTAAATATTTGAAATTGGCTGACCTTAAGGAAACCAACATGGTAGTTGAAATGGCGGATATGCCAAAGAAGGCCCTATTAGGAATTGTGGAAAATATCCTAGTAAAAATTGATAAATTCTTGTTCCATTTTGACTTTGTAGTTATTGACATGCTAGAAGGACCTAACAAAACAATGCTTTTGGGTAAACCATTTTAAGCAACAATACATGCTCAGATAGATGTTTTCAGGAGAGAAATTTCGTTAAGAATAGGTGAAGAAAAAGTAAAGTTTGATATGAATGGAAGAATATGTCACTCTAGAGTTCCTTTTGAAAAAATTTACATAACAAGCTCTGTTCAGGAAAGCGAATACTTCAACCCTCTTGAAATTGAAACTGCTGTATTCTCTTATGATTCCCCTGCGTGCTTGTTATTTGAGCAAAGTACCCATCCCTGTAGTGATGTAAGCATAGACATTGTTGATTCAAGTGATCATATGCAGGAACTTAAAGGTAGTCAAGAGGATGAAGTAGGAAGCCATCTCTTAGAAAATGTAGTGTCAAGATGGCATGTTTGCAAACCTATTTGTGTAACTGTTAAGGATTGTGAAAAGGATTATAGAAAGTGGCCTACTTGCAATCTCGATTTAAACTTTTGTAGTGGATATGATGCTATTTATAAGGAAAGTGGGATGCTCAAGCAATGGATATTTTTTGAGATCATGAAAGACAAAATGTTGGGGTAAATGGGATGATATTTGCTGACTTCCTTAAAGTGAGGTACGGGAACAAGAATATTGATGATGGAACTCGTGAACGGCGATACTACGAATGGGTAGCACATAATTATGACTTTAACGTTTAATCACGAAAAACCACAAAGTATGCTGACCCGCATGACTTTCACCATGAATACCCCCACCCATACATTCCTCAAGAAAGTGATAGCCCACCAAATGACACTTTACGCATAAATACCTACTTCCCTGACGTCTTCCAAACACAACTTAAGAAACCACGTCTTAAGGATAATTCATTTGAAGAGTGGGTAAAAATTAAGTTAGGACATACAAATATCAGTGAAGCTATTAAGTATGAAATGTTTAAGGAATGGGTATAAGAAAACTTTAATTTTGAGGTTGACTTCAGGAAGACACGGGATGACCCATACTCTAGGAGGTTTGATGTATACAAGGAAAAGCTTGACAGTGAAATTGAACAGTTGGCAAATGAATATGATTTGAGGTTAGGAATGAAAAAGTATGCCCTAGATGATATATGGGTGAAATTTGAAAGGTTTCAGGATACTGCATGCCAATGGCACGATGAAGGGTTCGAGGAAGAAGAACAGTGGGAAAGTGGCATAGAGAATACATGCTACACACCACCTTGTGTCAAGAGTGAAACCTTTGAAGTTAAACGATAGTCTTTCAAAAATAAAAAGAGTTTCGTGCATATTACTAAACAGTTAGATGATGCCCAGCCTTTAGGAAGAGTTAACGGTTCTAGATTCATGGGAATGATCAGGAAAGAGATGGGTGAAGAAAGGAGAACTACTAGGAAAACGTAGAGTTAGTTTGAGTCTAACTTAAAGACTCGTTAATAAATAAAAGTGCTAGTCGGGAGACAACCCGTCTTTAACTAATGAAATGCATTTAGGATTTTGAAATTTTTTTTTTTGGAACAGCAATTTATGGCTACATGGCCCCTAGCCTAAAAGGCGTAGCGAGCCCACACAACCAGGTTGGGTCCAGCCCAGAAGGCAATGGCACCCTTCCTTTACACACGCGGGGAAATGGAATTCGAGGTCTCCTCGACTCGTTTTCATGTGGTATAAAGCATCTGTCTGGGCTTGCCGTAACAGATATCATTACGGCATAAAGCCCTGCATTAGTTACATCATAACCATGTAAACAATGCTTTTGGGTAAACCATTTTTGAGCAACAATACATGCTCAGATAGATGTTTTCAGGAGAGAAATTTCGTTAAGAATAGGTGAAGAAAAAGTAAAGTTTGATATGAATGGAAGAATATGTCACTCTAGAGTTCCTTTTGAAAAAATTTACATAACAAGCTCTGTTCAGGAAAGCGAATACTTCAACCCTCTTGAAATTGAAACTGATGTATTCTCCTATGATTCCCCTGTGTGCTTGTTATTTGAGCAAAGTACCCATCCTTGTAGCGATGTAAGCATAGACACTGTTGATTCAAGTGATAATATACAGGAATTTAAAGGTAGTCAAGAGGATGAAGTAGGAAGCCATCTCTTAGAAAATGTAGTGTCAAGATGGCATGTTTGCAAACCTGTTCATGTAACTATTAAGGATTGTGAAAAGGATTGCGAAAAGTGGCCTACTTGCAATCCTGATTTAAGCTTTTGTAGTGGATATGATGATATTTATGGAAAAGAGGAAAGTGGGATGCTCAAGCAATGGATATGTTTTCGAGATCATGAAAGACAAAATTTTAGGGGAAATGTGATGATATTTGCTGACTTCCTTAAAGTGAGGTACTAGAACAAGAATATTGATGATGTAACTCATGAACGGCGATACTACGAATGGGTAGCACAAAATATGACTTTCACCATGAATACCCCCACCCATACATTCCTCAGGAAAATAATAGCCCACCAAATGACACTTTACGCATAAACATCTACTTCCCTGACATCTTCCAAACATAACTTAAGAAACCACGTCTTAGGGATAATTCATTTGAAGAGTAGGTAAAAATTAAGTTAGGACATACAAATATCAGTGAAGCTATTAAGTATGAAATGTTTAAGGAATGGGTAAAAGAAATCTTTAATTTTGAGGTTGACTTTAGGAAGATACGGGATGACCCATACTCAAGGAGGTTTAATGTATACAAGGAAAAGTTTGACAGTGAGATTGAATAGTTGGCAAATGAATATGATTTGAGGGTAGGAATGAAAAAGTATGCCCTAGATGATATATGGGAGAAATGTGAAAGGTTTTAGGATACTGCATGCTAATGGCACGATGAAGGATTCGAGGAAGAAGAATAGTGGGAAAGTGGCATAGAAAAGACATGCTACATACCACTTTTTGTAAAGAGTGAAACCTTTGAAGTCAAACGATACTCTTTCAAAAATAAAAAGAGTTTTGTGTGTATTACTAAATAGTTGGATGATGCCCAATCTTTAGGAATAGTTAACGGTTCTAGATTCATGGGAATGATCAGGAAAGAGATGGATGAAGAAAGGAGAACTACTAGGAAAACATAGAATTAGTTTGAGTCTAACTTAAAGACTCGTTAATAAACAAAAGTGTTGTCAGGAGACAACCCGTCTTTAATTAATGAAGTGCATTTAGGATTTTAATTTTTTTTTGGTTGGGTTGGTTTCTCTCTTATTTTGCAGGTTCTATCTATAAGGAAGTGGAATTCGAGGTCTCCTCGACTCGTTTTCATGTGGTATAAAGGTTCTGTCTAGGCGTAACCAGACTGGTTACGCAGTAACAGATATCATTACGGCATAAAGCCCTGCATTAGTTACGCCGTAACCTTCTTATTCAATTTTCAAATTTTCAAACTACATGATTACGGCTTAACCAATCCCATGATTACGCTATAATCCTTTTCTGAAAACCAAAAATCAGTTTAAAACCTTTTTAAAACCATGTATAAGTAAATGAACTTTGTGGGTATGTTCTCTAGAAACCATCACGAGACTTCACTCGTCCACTTGGGCCACCAAGTGGTTTAAAAGGCTTGTTGCACATGCTAAATGCAACCGTGATTCCTACGAAAGTGAGTTAGATTTTAGTGTATATTTATCTATGAATGTTTAATGCTTGTTGTTGTTTAGTGATTTCAGGGGAGACGAGGTTGTTCTATAGACGCTTTACAAGAATTCATCTCTTACAGTCATCACTCGAAGAAGAGAGCAACGCTCAGGGGAGTCTTTTGTCTTAATTCTACTCTTATTCCAAATTATTTCATTTACTTAAATGTACAATAGGGACATTGTACAAACCAAGTGGGGGGATGGGAGTAGAATACCACTTCACCTATATTTGCCTTTAATTTTCTAGTTTTCTTTGAAAAATGGTGCTAATTTTAAAATTTTTGACATGTTTTTCTTACTGAACTAGAATGAATCTTTACTGAGTACACTATTACCCTTAATTCAATTGGTGAGGTTAAGCCTAATATTCCATTTCTATCTATTATACAAAAATCCACCAAAAATATGAGTGTGCCGGTAATATTGTAGACTTTAGAACTTGGCATGTACATCTTATCAAGACCTAATTGGTTAGTTGGAATTAACGGTTCAAGAAGGCAACGTCTTAGAAAATCACCTAAAAAGCCTATATGTGTGTGTGTTTATCGACTTGTCACACTGACTTGTTGACCTCCTCGTGTAAAACCCTTTGTTGCACTTAATGTTAGTGCAAAATACCCCTAGATCACCTTGTTAAGCCAATCCCTGTTTAAATCCTATATGTTTTGTTACACCATTTCACCTTAGCCATCCCTGTAGTCTTTATTTTTCTTCGTGTTGAAATCTCTAGCTACTTAAGTCCATGGTTCGGGGGAATGGGTGACGAAAATTTTATGCATTCGCGGAAGACCAATCATTTATGATCTATAGAGACCCCCATATATCATCACTTTCGTTATTGTTCATCTCAAGTGGGGGGACGTATGTTTTGTATCAAACGCTGTAGGGGCAATAATAAAAAGATATAAACTCCTGTAGCATTTATATATTTAAAAAATGATGGTGCAAATATAATCCATCCATGTGCTAAAAATTGTAAAGATGGTGCAACTATAAGCCATCTTAATGATTATGAAGAATGGAGCTAGTAGCCCATTATTGAAGATCAGATTTTCAGACTTAGACTCTTGGACTTATGGATAGACAGTAGCTAGTTATGACAACCTTAGATTACTTTAGACTATTTGTTTCGTGTTTTTTTATTTAACAACAATTATTGTGTATCATGTGTCTTATCCTACCCTATATCGTTCTACATCCCGACCATTAATTTTGCTCAAATGAGGGATTTGATTGCAATCATGTATTTCTATTCCATCGTTATGGATGTGTATATGTGATTTTGCCGCCCTTGTTGGTGTAACGCTTTTGGAAAAGGACTGCAGGATGATTTACCCTTAAACCTGTTTGTCACCCATGTTGCCTTTGAGACTGTTTAGACCCTAATTCTAGTTGGTGACTATGACTGTGCAATTGAGTGATCACCCTGAAATGAAACACTTAGATTAGTAATGAGAGTTGAGTGTTTTCAATCCCCTTTTCATGAGGTGTTTGGCTCTGATATTTTCTAGCATAAGTAACATATAAATTCATTTCTCCGAGTTAAATTGGGGAAATCTTTTTATGAATTATTCTAAACTGTTTTACTTGAGGGCAAGTAAAAGTCAAGTGGGGGGATATTTGATAACATCAAATAGTTAATACATATTAATATCAAATTCCCTATGAAAATGCTTATAAATATGTTATAAATGTCTGAAAATGTTACTTAATTGTTTATATTTAGTTTTCAGGGACCGAGTGAGCATTTTAGGAAAAGACATGGGATTTGGACATGAAATGGACTAAAGTAAAGAGTTCAAGGCTTGTTACGGCATAACATCCCCGAAGGATTTCGCCGTAACATATTTTAAAAAAGAAATGAGTCATCACAGCTTTGCTTTTACGACGTAAAGCATCTCCTACTTTACACTGTAACATTCAAAATTCATAGAAAATGATTTATCCGAGTCAGTGTTACGGCGTAGCATAGGCGACTAGGTTACGCCGTAACATCATTTTAGCCTAGAAGATTGGATGCCTGTGTGGTAAGGTTACGGCGTAACGTCTCATAAGGATTAGCCGTAACAGTTTCGAAATATATAAATAGAGCCCTCATCTGGCTCATTCATCATCACTCACTTCCACACTTCACAACACAGTCCCAAAGGGTGAACCAAGCCCTCAAGGTCTAAAGCATTTCACCAAAAGTCCTAGGGAGAAGTCACTTTACACATTTCTTGTATTTAATCGTTCATAACATTCACTGTAAGAACAATGATGATTCAATCCATGTTTACTTTTATTAATTTTTGCATTACTGTTACCATAAGCGGCTAAGCACTCTCGGTGCTAGCCTAACCATGTAATTGTTATTGATATGATTATTGTTTCATGTTCAATTATGGTTCTGCTACATGTCCTTATAGCCTTTCATTGATCCTTGTGTTTTAGTAGTATAGAGGATGGCTTAGATCTTGTTAATCATGTTATTAGACTTACCCTGTTGAACCTGGGATTAGCGAGGTACTAGGATAGCTTGTCACCTATCCCTAGTGTAGGAATTTACCACATTACCGTCTTTGCCATAATAAATACTTAAAAAGCATAGGATCTCTTTCAGAGGGTGTTAATGATCGGTTTAGATTATACATTGGTCTTAAGGATAGTTGGGGATTAACCACTACAAACTTGGATGCCCTGTTCGTGCGATCGTAGGGGAATGTAGGATCGTAGAGTGAGTATAGGACAGACCTCAAATGCCAATTCATGTCTGTCGATATTAGAACCACCAATGGAACTTATAAATGGACATTGCATAGGAAAATGCAATCAGAGCTTTAGTAATGAAATGGTTAGGTTAGCATGCTTTTCTCCCTGAATTCTTCAATCACTTTACTTTACTACATTTACTTTTCTGTAGTTATTAAAATCAACTTAAAACAATTTTCAAATGTGACATTAATCAAATTAGAACTAGTAAACCTTAGCTCTTGGGACGACCTCGGATTTACCAAACTACTGAACTATATATGACCGGGTTCTCTGCCCGTTAGTGCGTGTATCGGCAGACGAGTTTTATAAATTTAAAACTTGGCATTTAATTATTTAAAAGAATTTACGCATCATGCACAACCAAAAAACCCATGGTTTTTTCCTTCTATAACATAAAAAGTATAAATATAACATTTCACATCTGAATTTTATACCATAAAAAACTAAACGTTATTGTTCAAAAAGTATGCGTCGATGAACCAACTCAAACTGATATGTGCAAAAAGTATTGTCAAATGCCATCACCTATCAATTGATCAAACATAAATGTTAAGCCATTAACAAATAAAATACTTTCATATAAAAATAGTATTAACCAATAACAAATTCAATGCTCTATATAAACAGCATGCTCTTAATCGAATGTAAATATCAACCCATTAAATTTAAAACACTAACATCTTGTTTCCTTTTAATTTCAAAAGGCAGATCTCGTAGAACATAGTGAAAGATAAACTAAAGACCCGTGGTTCAACTTCTACAATTTGATAGAAAAAAATGGTATTGAATTTGCTAGTTATTGACTTGTTAAATGAAAAGATGATCAGACCTTGACAACTGTAGGAATCGGCATCTTTTATTCATTGAAACACATTTATGAATCTGATAACATATTCAAAACAAAGAATAAATCTAAAATTATAAAGACAAATAGAACAAAGTATTTATATGAAATGAAGCACCTTTATGATATTGTCAGGCCATCGTTTTTCATCGTGATTCACCAAACGATTACATCAATTTTGTTGGAAACACGAAAAGTGTCGGTCACTTCCAAGTTGTATCAAGTCTTAGCTCGTAGTTAGAATTAGGATTAGATTAGTAATCTAGTCCGGCCCAAGGCCCATAGGTGGCCCAACTCTAGCCCATGGCCGGCCATTGTAATATTTATACACCCTCTCCTAGTCTTGGAGGGGGTTGTTTGTTCCATTTTTCCATACACTTCATTAATACATTCATCCATTTTCCATCATCTTTCTCTCTAACATCCCAACCCACATCTCACTATTGTTCTTGGTTGATCTTAAGATTACTAGTATTCTTCACTGCTTAAGCGTGTGAGCTTATCAGCCAACTAAATATAAAACTTTGGTCATCTTGCTTCACATGTCATTATAAGTATCATAATTCAAGATGACCGACCATGTTCAAAGATATTAGTCTATTGCCTAGATTACATATCATATAGTAGACTACCACCCTCTTTAACCTTTAAGCGAAACCATATGATAGAAATAATCGCCAAGCACAGAATAAATACGAACAAAATAAAACTTATCAATTTAGATCCCTTCAGTCCAAATAAACTCAACACTCACCATTATAAACCCAAACTCACACACACATCTTATCTGAACAAATATCCGAAGCGAACCCGCCCGTCGGGCGGGTTACAAAACTAGTAAATATATAAGTATATAACAAAACACAAATACTAAACATATGTAAACATCAAACATCAAATTGTTTCTTGTATACATAAAAGGAATACATAAAAGGAATAAATCGTCTTCTTTAATACCGTTAATAGAATAACATAAATGACGTCTTCGTCTTCGTCTCGGTCTTCGTCTTGAATTAATCGTCTTGGTTGAAGCGTATTTCTCCTTCGTCAAGAGGTTGGGACATACCAAACGCTATTTCTTCCGCGTGTATTTCTTTTTCAACCAGTTCCAAGTCACATTCGAGTGGTGATATATGTTAAATCATTTCCACACTATCGAGGTGGTCTTTCAGACACATGCAAAATTCCACCGCCACCAGGGTGAGTTTTGTTCTTCTCGGTGATATAAGCCTCCCACTAACCGAAAAGGTGGATTCCGAAGCTACTGTACTTGCTTGGACCATTAGTAGGTGGTATGTGCTTAATTACACATACCATTTACCAAGGAAAACATGCTTAAAAGACTAAAAACATACCAAAAATACATTGTATTTGTGTGTTTTGCATTTGTATTATGCAGGTAATGGATATCTAAGAAAAGGACAAAAATCAAAGCCAAGACGACAAAAGCGAGCACGAGAACGAAAAGAGCGTGAAGAAAAAGTCAAAGCTAAAAGTCAAAAAGTCAAAAAGTCAAAAAGTCAAAGTCAACCCTGACAAAGTCAAAGTCAAAGGCATAGCCGAAACTGAAGAAATACTCAATGGACCCACCCGTACCCATCTAATGGGCCGGGTCAGCCTATTAATGTATTAAAAGACCAAATATTAAGCTTATTTAAGCTTTTAGGCCCAACTCCAAAACAAGCCCAACAAGCCAATAGGCCTGTTAAGACTTGACAACCATCCATTAACTGCTGTTAGTCTTGTAACACCACCAAGGACTAGCCGTGTAATATGACATATCAAACTGAGGGGCTATTCTTGCCAACTCCCTTATCCCATTTACACCTCAAGGTCGATCAGTGCAATATAACTATACAAATTCAGGGACCTAAATTGTCATTTCAATAATATCTTTTCCCCTGCACCCAAATTAAAGCCAGTCAAACACCCTAACTCTTTTTCCCGCCAAACCCAAAACCCTATTCACCCGTCCCTTTCCCTTGGCCTGCAACTCGACAAAACACAACCCCACATAACCCCACACTCACATGGGCTTAAGAGACAAAAAGGATTGCCACCTTGGCAATCCTATGCTTCCTGATTAGACAAGATAGAAGACAAGCAAATCAAGGGTTGTGATCAAATTGCTTAGAGAACAAGATGATTGAAGGGTTTAGATGATGCTTAGTTTTCACCTCACACAAGAAACACAATAAACACAGCTGAAGACATATAAAAGACTTAGGCTTATTTTCAGAAAGGGAGTAACTAGGAGTAGTGTAGTGTAGTGTAATTTACTTATTTCCAGTTTATGTTTGCTTATTGTCTTTTAATTCTATGTAATCCTTTTATGTTTTAATGAAAATTTCAGTTTTTTAAGATTTCTCAAATTTGTCCTTTTTAAGCTTATAGATTGTTCTTGCTTGATTATGCTTTTAACTGCTTATTACTTGTTTCTTTATGCTTCTATCAGCTTATATATGATGTTTATGGCTCACCATGCTTAGTTCATAG
>BQNB010024591.1:33382-55239 GCA_026074375.1 Tanacetum coccineum
AAAAAATTGCAAAAATAGAGAATAAGTGTTTTGACACGTAGTTTTGTTTTTTTAAGGAATAAATTTTGACTTGATCGAGCATGTTGCGCTCTAGCTTACCCTTTAACTTATATAAATTTAAGAATTTGCTAGTCTTTTATAAAAGAAGCTTTAAAACGCGAATTCTAGTTTTAAAAAGCCAATAGTCTACAAGTTTCCATGATAGACTTTAAATATGCAAGGCTTGTTTTATTAGACTAAGCATTTGCGGATTTTTTTATTAAAGATTTTAAATTTCGAAGAACGTGAAATGATAAGAGTTTTATATAAGTTAGATGCTAAACATAGAGTAGTTGGAACTCTTTAAGGCTCATAGAGGTTAATTGTGGCTTTTTGCTCCTATCAGCTTAATAAACTTTATATAATTGTTGAATAAATAAAGTTGCTTTGGTTTTTGCGATTCTTAGTTTAGATCACTTCGTAGAGATTCCTTCTGGTGAAAGTAAGGTACACATCGAGGTTTTGTCAATGTTGAATGGCTCGCTACCGTTGTCTAGCTAGTTAAAAGACCACAGGACTTGAAATTTGGCTAATAATAATAAGTTATGTAATAAACCAAAGCCGAAATAAGACCACTACCTCTTGTCGGCTTACAACCGATGTGGTAGTCGTTTAAAGGGTGGATGTAATAATAATAAAAACTGTGAGCTGATAAAAGTTTACTATCTTTTGCTGGCTCACAACTGATGTGACAGTCTTCTAAATAAGCCACATAGTAATAATTCGAGACTGATAAAAGTTTACTACATCTTACTGGCTCACAACCGATATTGCAGCTTTCTAAAAGGTCAAGGATCACCGAGGTCGAAATAAGACTCCTGGACCATAGTCGACTCGCATATCGATGTGACAGATGTTTAAAGGATCGATGTTTAATAATGTTGCAATAATAATAATAATAAATCCAAATTTCAACTTCGGGGTTATCTAAAAAGGATAACCCCTAAATCATGCAAAATTAGAACCTTAATGTGGACATTATTCTCACCACATCGTCTCTTTAGGAAATGATTTCAAACTAATTGTGGTCTAAACCGGGTTTACTTTATATAAATAAGACATTAATTTATTTATCACAAATAATAATAATAAAATCTTTAGAGGATTTAGGAAATAAGGGAGCAAAAAGTAGTTATGCATTCACAATTAGCATTTATGAGTAGTGTTAGCATCTTAACTTGTATTTAACAATGATTTCGTTTTTAAGCTTAGTTTGGGGCAGGTGAGAAATCAGGGACGATAAATTTATCCTTTTTAGTGTTTCTTGTTCCGTGAAGTTATGATATGTATGAATATTAATAATAAATACATAAAAAGGGTAAAACAGGGTGCTTTTCAAAACTAGTGATTTCTTAATCCCCTTAGATGAACACATAGCTACTTTTCGAGGTAATTAGTCTAAGGGGGTTGAAATTTTTAGTTTTCTAAGTTTGTATTTATGTCATTGTGTGAGAACACGACAATAGTTTAGTATGGGGGATTTTGGTATGTGTCTAAATACACATACCTTTTACCTATTAAAACGAGCTATAAAGACCAATAATGACCAATAATACATGAAAAATGTATTGTATATGTGTGTTTTGTCTATTGTGTCTTGTAGGTAATGGATAAATCACAAAAGGACAAAAATAAAGCAAAAAACGGACAAAGCTGAGCACGGGAATGGAATGAGCACGAAGAAACCAAAGCCGAAGGCGTGACAAAACTAAGCACGGGATTGGAAAGAACGCGAGAAAACGAATCCAACGGTGCCCGTCGTTATCTGTAGTGGCCAGGCCGTGAACCCATATAAAATAACCGTAGCCAAGAGGCCCCCCCCCATTTATTTCCAAGCAACCCAAGAAAATAAATCAATTTGATTTATAAATAATGAAGTGACACCATCCCTGCGTCAGATCATGTGCAGTTTAAATAAATAGAGATGCTCACGTGATAGTGCATTATTTTTCTCCTTGGCGAATGAAATCTTGCCATGTAATGGTGCAATGCTATACCACTTGAAATTTATTTACAAATTGCAATAATTGATCAGACGGTTGAAATGTTTGCGTACGAGGAAAGCTAATTTAAAGTCCATGTGCCAGCCATCTAATGGTTCAGTCCACATTTGAATCCGTGTGCTCATGATTGAGAGCCAGTCATTGGCTACTTATTCCCTAATGATTGGGACTAAAATTACTTTTTTTCACCCTTGGAGGCTATAAAAGTCGACCCGCTCCCCTCAAGTTGAGTAGTGAGGATTTTAGATTTTTTTTCTCAAGTTTTTCTTTATCTTATGTTTATCTTATTTTATGTTTAGTTATAGCTTATTTTGATTTCTGCATATTGTATCACTTAATTCTGTCAAGCTATTTGGAATTTTGTTAACTAATATGGATTTAGCATATGGTTGATCGTTGTTAGCATATTTATAGCATATCGTTTTGATTTCTATTTTCTTGCACATATATTGCTTATTAAAATAAGCTGAATTCTAGTGTCTTATTTATTCTTATAGCTTCAAAGTATCGTTTATAGGTCTTAAAAGCTTAAAGATCGTCACCTAAAAGCTCTTTAAGCTTGTTCGTCTTCAATCTTAATTATTTTTAAGATGCTCGAATAAAAAGCTCTAAAAAAAGCTCGAAAGTTAGCTCATTTCTATGCTTATTTCGTTTTTGTTTAATTAGAAGCCCATATTTTCTGTTTAGATAAGTTTCTGAAAGACTTATTTGGTTTAGAGTGAGCTTAAAGAGCTAGATCAAATTTTTGAGAGCTTAAGTGCTTATTCGATTTGTCATTTTATTCGTTTCTTGCTTAAATTCTTATTCTTAGTTTTTGTGTACTTTTGTTCGTTGCTTTTTGAAGTTGTTTATTGCTTATTTCAATAACTTATAGGCTATTAATTTATCTCAATTATTGAGTCTCAATCTATCTTATTTTCCTTTAGTTTATTGGCATGTTCGTTGTTGATATTACGAGCTTATTAGATTTTTAGGATTGATTTCATCGTGGCTTATTTTGTCAACTTATTCTATATTCAAGCTTATCTTATCTGTTTAGTTTATCGTGTGGCTGCTTATCAAAATTTTAGCTTATAACTTTCTGTCTAGTTATAGTTGGTTCGGTTATACTAGTTTTATTTGGGCCTTATTTGGAAGTTTGGGGTCTTCGCGAGGATTTTATATAGTTCGGATGTGGTTTGAATTAAGAATTGTTAGGTCCAACGAGTTTATCAGTCTCATAGATTTAGTAGTTGCAAGTTTAAAAATTGTAGTATAAACTGTTAATTGTTAACAGTATGTATTATGTTTGTGTTATTTTTAGTACCGGCCAACTCATGAGGCGTGGAGCTTAAGGGTTTATTTAGCTAGACCGAATTTGATTATTTGCTTTAGCTAAATAAATCGTGTGGTATTCGTTTAATTGCGGCTCTTCAAATCGGTTCCATTTTCTATCCTTTTTCAATGATGGAATGAAAAACTGTAAAATAAAGAATGATTAATTAGTATATTTATTTCATCGTTTTTTAATACGTTTGTCCTATTTGATTTTTGTCATGCGTAGTGTAAGACTTATTTTTATCATTGTGTTATAACGTTTGCATGTTTAGTTATTGATTTATTGCTCATTTAGTGTTTAGAAACTAGAGCGGATTTAAAATAATGAATAAGAATATTAATTTGGCGACATTTATATTAGATTAAAGTTTAATAAAAAAATAATAATAATAATGAATAAAAAGAATAAAATAAAATTTCTTTTAATTATTGGATTTAATTTTAGAAGTTTTGGCATGTTTAAAAATGAAATTTTTTATGCTGTGCTTGATTTTTCTCGTTTTAAATATCTCGTTTTTTTAATGCTTAATGCTGTTATAAGTGTTTTTATTGCTTTGCTCCTTTTTTATGCTTTATTTACTTTATCAATATGTCAAATAGGATTTAGGAACCCAAATTAAAATCATTTTAAACAATTCAAAACGCGCGATCACGGACTTAACCGATTTTCAATTCACGCTTCGTCGAGGGAAAACGACCCGGGAGGTTTTTGAGACTACTTTGGTTAAAAGTTTGTTTCTCGAACCCGATGGAAAATACTTACTATACTATTATTTGATATAATCCTTATATACTATATATATATTTACGTATAGCGTATTCGGAGCGTATCAGTCGGCATCACTAGATCCAGTTGAATGATAGGTCGCATACAAAAGCACGTAAACAAGTATAAATTGATAAACATAAACAAGCAATCAACGATAAATTAAGCATTCAAAATAAACAAACCAAACATTCAAATCTTCATAATAATGGCTAATACCGGTATTAGCCCTCAAACGTCATAATCAATACAAGAGTAATAATTCAACCAAGGTAAACTAACCGAGTTAAACGAGTGATACCAAAAATCAAACGTACTAGAGTATAGGAGATTACAAAGTGTTTCCTATGGAATAAGTAGCTTTACATGACCTCTTCTGCTCTTCTTGTCTTCTGAAAATTGACTTTTGTGGTTAAGGTATCGAAAATATGATCAAGCACACTGAAAACCCGTTTTTAGGTTTTCTATTTATAGAGTCTGGAATTTGGTCGATACGGCGTATCGAGTGACTTGGATATAGGGTATCAGGGGTTTCTTAGAGTAGGGACCACGTTTGATATCTTCCCAAATATTTTATTACTTTAAATTGAATATGGCGTATGGAGTCTCCTGGATACGGCGTATTGGTCTTTGAATCTTCGTGGTTTCTTGTGAAGTGCAGGAACACCATACGTCCGAACTCTTTCTTTATGGTATACGGTTGTAAAGGATGTCAGAACAATAATCTACAAATGACAACGAAACCGCACCCTAAAGTCGTATGCCAATGAGGCTAATCTTCACCAAGTACTTCCATAATTACAGGGCATTCTAAAATACAAACGATTAAGACACACATCCTTGTCATCAACATACGAAAAAAAGGATATTTCACATTGGATATCATAATGCTATAAAAGAGAGATATTTATTTATAGTCATCAAATATCTCCCCTACTTAGCATCAAACATATGTCTTCATCCTCCTCAAGCACAGTCCAAAAGAAGATTATATGAAAATTTATCCCTAATGATTTTTTTCCTTAAGGCATATAATTGATCAATTATGCAAGTATCAGCACCAAACACAACACAAATAGTAAGAAGAACAACACTCAAATAACTCAAGTAATCTATGTGGTAACATGTAACTAATTCGCTCAATTGCTTGATCGTGACGAGTATTCTATCATAGGTTTGGCAAGGATACACATCTCCACCACTAGAGCTAAAGAGTAACACGTTTATAAAGGTAAAATGGGTTTTATTTTAAAGGCTTAGGTTTGATCATTCTAACAATCTTTCACCAAAAGTACCACACCAACAAGGCAGCTAAATCACACGTACATGACCGTAACGACGGAATAGACATGTGTGTTCGATCACATCCTCATTCGAGTTTAACCAAGGTTTAGGATGAAGAATGATATAGGGTATGGATCTTCTAACTTTCACCAAAAGTAATAAACCAACAAGGTAGCTGAATAACGCATAGATGGCCGTAACGATGGAATAAACATGCATGACTCGATTATTCTAACAATCTTTCACCAAAAGTACCACACCAACAAGGCAGCTAAATCACGCGTACATGACCGTAAAGACGGAATAGACATGTGTGTTCGATCACATCCTCATTCGAGTTTAACCAAGGGTTAGGATGAAGAATGATATTGGGTATGGATCTTCTAACTTTCACCAAAAGTAATAAACCAACAAGGTAGTTGAATCACGCATACATGGTCGTAATGATGGAATAAACATGCATGACTCGATCACATCCTTATTCGAGTAAATCCTAATGTTCATGATTAGGAAAGGGAAATAAATTATTGTTAAATAAAATTTACGAAACAAATAGATTAAGTCCAAACAGATAAGGTACAAGTTGCTAGACACTTTTTCCCAACCGTTACCATGATAAAGACACAGAAATATTTACACAAACGTCTTCGTCATAGATCAACAACCTAAGTTGGTGTTTCCGTAACGGTCAGCTTCTCAATCATCCATTCTATACATACTTTTACAAAATCAAGTGGTGATATCTAGCACTTTATAAAAAACTTTACATCGTTGATTTATAACACGTATCAACGAATAATCGATCTTTCAAAAAATACCATCGGTTTAAGCTTTAACGAACCGATTATCTCCAAAATTTCCTCCTCTTTTTTGCAGCGATTTACTAATTTTTTTGATTTTTTTAACAATACACTACGAATCTTGGTGTAATTTTACCATCTTCACGATCATAATAACTCCAGATAATTTCTTCCATAATTCTTTGTTCTTCGGACGTACCAATAATTATGATGGTAGCAAAAATACATAAGTTTAACTACTTTTTACATTCCCAATTGCAATGTGCAATTTCCCAACCATACCAGAGATAGAAAATGACACAAGACACAGGAAATACATACTTTAAACTAAAGCAACTAGCAATTAATAAATGGACTTAATCTAACAGGGTAGGCTAAGGTGTAAAGATGTAAAGAAACAAATAGTTGGTGTTATCCTAAAGGATTGGCTCTACTGGTTTTATCTATGGGATCTTACTCTTAAAACTAGAGTAAACAAAGGGTTTATACGGGAGTTAACTAACTGGTGTGGTTAGTTAATATCACAACATATATAGGCTTTTTGGGTGTAATCCTAGAAATTTACCAATTTAAACAAGTTACTCCATCTAAATCCATATTACTCATAATTATGGTCTTGAATAGATATACCAGGCCAAGTTCTAAAGTCTACAACATCACCGACACACTCATATTTTTGTGGATGTTAGGGTAAATACTTAGAAACGGATAAGGCTAAATTATCACAATATCTAACAAGGGTTATGTGTACAGGTTATGTAACTAATAATTTCACAAAAGTATGCTTGAAAAGCAAGATATAAGAAAACAAGTGCACTTTCTATCTCTATGTATTCGTTGGTTAGACTCGAAATAAAAACCTAAAACTATACAGGAACTCGATATGCCATATCCATACCCCAGGATACGCCCTATTGATACCTGTAGAAAACAATCCTAAGTACGGGTCAGAAGTTGAATACACTGTATTCATTTAACGAATACGCTGTATCGACCAATGTGATAATAAAGTTTAAATTACAGAAAAATAAAGACTGGATAACATCCAGGTAGTCAATATGCCATATCCATGGGGTTTAGATACACCGTATAGATAGTCTGGGAAGACAGACTCGATAAGAAAATTGAAAATGCATTTTGGGTTGTCTCCCGGCAAGCACTTTTGTTTACAGAAAAGTATTTAAGTTAGACTTTCCCCAGTTTAATCCTATCCTTATAAAAGAACTTGGGGTCGAACGGGATGCCAAATGGCACATATAAATTCTTGATAAGATTTATTAGCGTCCCTTTGTTAAGAAAATTACAAGTCATGATATTAAACCCTAATTCCTTAAAAGTATTAGTTTTGAAACATTTATTGGTTGTATCATGACTTGTTTCCAAAAGTTTATTTGACCATTAAGCATTGATTTTTATTACGGTAGGTAATGGTTCAATTGATAGATCTCCCGAAGATTGTTCAATATTAATTTTATCATTATCGTTGTCTTTATCTGATAAATCGTTAGGATAAATTACGTTAAAAGGGAATAGATCATTAATGTATATAACATTTTATTCCTCACCGTCACATTCGAATAACGATGTTTCATCAAATTCATCGATATGTTGAAGACTTACAGTAGGTTCAGAGAAATCTAAATTAGCCATTAGAATTGTAGGCAATGGCTGGGAACTCTTGCTCAAAATCTTTAAAGTAGTCAAAATCTTCAAAATAACTGACCGTTGGTTCGGATGACGGAAACGAAGTCATATTGACTTTATCATTATCATTTTCCAAAAAAAAATTCAAATCGTCAACAGAAATTATTTTATAAGAAAATGAATTTTTGTCATAAATTACCGTGTAATCTTCATCGTCAGATTCGTCAAACGATATTCTAAAGTCAATTTGGTTGTTGTTAAGAGGATTTACCATGGGTTCGCATGAGAGTGCTACTTCAGATGTGAACGCGTCATTATAGAATATAGCTGGGAATTCAGTTTCAACAGATTTGAGGTCGTGAACGTCTTCATCACACCAGATCTTACCATACGTAGAAGTTTCCCACTTATACACCTTACCACGCCTACAAGCTTTTTATTTCTCAAGCCTGATATACTCTTCCATAGTAATGTTGGGGTCGTCCATTTCCCATAATAAAATAGCTAGGAAAGAAAACGTTCAAATAGACAAATACGTCGTATTCAGTAAACTGAATACGCCGTCTGTATGTTTGGAGTCGAATACGCTGTATTGGTTTAGAAAATTTTATACGCTATATCCAATAAGTTGAAGACGCCATATTTAGTATTCGACTCAGAAAGTTACAGCAAACTGTATTAATGCAGAAAAACACGCAAACACACAATATGCAAAATATATAATGCAGAAATCAAACACACAAAAACAAACACACACAAATATGCAAATTAATCTAAACTAAACTAAATCTAAACTAAAATACTAATAAAAACAAGAATTAAACAACTTCACTCCCTGGTAGTGGGGCCAAAAACTTGATGTGTCGTTGTGAGTAACTATTTTATGTATCAAGTTTATTATTTATTTTATGCCGACTATACCTAAAAACAACACTCTAACGGGCAGTGTACCCGGTCAGATGTAGCTTCGTTGGTAAGTAGGGTGTCGATCACTAAGAGCGAGAGCATTAATTCTTAAGTCTACTGGTATTTAATTATCTATATTAGTTCTAATTTATGTTAAACCTAAGTTAAACCTAAACTAATAATAAAAGGGGGGTTTCAGTCTGAGAGACTGGCACAGTTTGGGTTATCTAACCTAGGGTTTTGATGACAAGTAAAGTAATAAACACACACAAGAAGATGAACAAACGATAGAGGAGCGGTCAAGAACTAATGTAAGGAAAACATATCAACCATGAAATCCGATAAAATGCAGGTTTGTTTATTTAGTGCAATGAGTGCTTATCTCGAGGCAGCATATCATTCCTGGATTTAGGCGGTACATCTTCCTAAAACTTAGACACGTAAAATCCCGTCATAACTAAACGCATCCGCATAAAGCATCCTATTTGCTGATTATAATCTATCTTAGGAGATTAATAATGGTGATCTTATTAAACCCTAGCTCATGGAGACTTTACCCACTTACTGCTTAACAGCTCTTTATATACTAGTAGTCCACTGTCCGAGTCTTTACCAAAGGAACCAGTACGTTATTTGTTGATCCTATGTCACCTGGTAGTCCAACTTGTTCACATAAACTAATGGTAAAGATAGGTCAATATTTGTGATCCTATTACTCTAGATATATAAATTACAGATATGGAGAGCTATCTCGGACTCTTAGCCTATGCTCAAATAACACCGAAGTTGCAGCGCATTAAATATGTAGGACTAGCCTAGTTGAATGATAGGTCGCATACTTAAGCACGTAAACGAGAATAAATTGATAAACATAATCAATAAACAACGATAAATTAAGCAATCGAGATAAACAAACCAAACATTAAATCTTCTTAAACAAGGTATTAGTCGATAGTCATTGTAAAAGTATACACGGTTTCATATATGAATGATTAAAGAAAAGAAACTTTAACCGAACGCGTATTTGGTTGTGTGAAGATTACAAGAGTTTTCCTATGATCTTAAGGCTCTATTCTGACCTTCTATGTACCTTTTTCGTCTATTAGTCGACTTGGTGGTTTAGGGCTTCCCTTGCATCTCTAAAACTAAGTTTAGAGTTTTGTATTTATAGAGTCTGGAAATTGATCGATACGCCGTATTGGGCGATGTGGGATACGGCGTATTAGGGATTTCTTAGAGTAGGGACCATAATTGATATCTTTCATAATCTTTTAATGTTTGACCTTCGATACGACATATTGAGTCTTCATAGATATGACGTATTGGGTCTTTAATCCTTCGTGGTTATTTGTAAAGTGCAAGCACGGATACGCTATATCTTCTTGATGGATACGGCGTATTGAGGTAAAACCGGTTGGTTTTTCTTCGTTGACCAAAGTATTATATACGGCGTATCGTTGATGTGGATACGGCGTATTCTTCAAAGTCAGGGAATGGTCTTTTAATTCGTCAAAGTATTGGATACGTCGTATAGGTCTAGAATAATATGACGTATTTGCTGTCAGATCAGTAGACTTTCTCGAACTCTCCGTTTAAGCTCCAAAATGCGTGCCTTTTAGCTAATCTTCACAAAGTACTCCATAATTACTAAAAATCTCAAATATAAACGATTAAGTACCAATTCTTGCAATAATTATACAAAATGGGTAATTTACATGGGATAAATGATGCTATAAAAGTGACGTTATTTGATGTCATCAGCTGTAAATAAAGTTCGAGCAGAAGTTCAAACTGTTTTCAAAATATGTCATTGGCTTGTAGTTATTTCAGACTACAACCCGTTCTTCATCTTAAAGGTAAGTATTTCGTCAAAAAGAAAACTTGACCTCTCAATGGGAATTTATTTTCTCGGGCATGATCTACTTTATGATCATGCAAAGTCTTGTGTATACTTTGCTACACAACCCAGGCTTTCTATAAAATATGTGTACGTGTTAGTGTATTTATTTGTTAAAATAGGAGAAATTTTATTTTTGTTGGTGATGAATTTTATAAAACAAATTGATCATCTCCATGTTTCATCAGAAAATGATTTTCAAAGACAATTTGAACTTTCAAACAATGACTACAGATCTTTAAATAGAAAATGGGTCATTATTTGAGGGCTAGAATGTGTCAAATAATCTACTTCAAAAATCATTTGAAAAGTTAAAAGAAAATCAAGGAACAAACAAAAAAGGTTTTAAACATTAACGGATCAATATTTAACGAGGAGTTAATTAATTTTAACTCATTTGGGAGTTATATGTTATTTGTTTAATCCTTTAGAGACTTGATTGCAAAATAAAATGCTTAGTCTAGTTTGTAAAAACTGAAGGGACTTAGTGTGTCATTTATCAAAGTTAGTTATAAGGTATTAAAGCTTAATTGTAAAATGATAGGAGTTATAAACCACAGGGACTAAAAGTGCAAACAACTCAAAGTTGTTTTAATAACCTTCCCTCCCTAGCCGATCTTGTCATAACATTCAAATAACTCCAAACCATTTTTCCTCTCTAGTCAAAATCGACCAAGTCAAGAACATCTACAAATCATGTGTTTGAATCCATAAGGTAAACTACACACATGTTTCTTATCTCTTAAACATCAACTAATCAAAAGGAATTAGCTTAAAACTTATTTTTGTCATTCGAAACCCCTTAAAATCAAACTAGGGTTCTTCAAAATTAAAAGTGATGTTTTTGTCTAATTGATAAGGGGGTTTTGTTCGTATAAGGGCATATAACACTCGGTTATAACAGTTTTTAAAATGGTTAACATATGAATGTGATGTGAGTGTTTTTTGCTTCGAAAATTTGAGGAAATTTACAAACGTGTAGAAAAGTGTGTAGGTTTGTGTTTGAGTGTGTTAATAAGTTCCTTTGTATGTCTTAGAGTATGCTCAAACTTCTTAGAACATAAAAAATGAATATCATGGATAAATCTTGATGATTCATGCTCGAATCTTGCTAAATATTGTGTTCTTGATGTTAAAATCTGGCTAAAAGGGTCTAATGATAGGTTGTGTGTGCTATAAGTCTTGCTAAGATGATAGGTTGATGATTCTAAGTACTTTTATGCCTCAACTAATTTATGCATATGATAACACTAGCCGATTTATGCACTCCTCTACCCTAACCGATTTAGCCATATGTTATAAGCATGGCCGATTTAGCCATCTGTTATAAACCTGGCTGATTTAGCGATCCGTTATAAGCCTGGCTGATTTAGCCATATGTTATAATCCTGGCTGATTTAGCCACGTGTTATAAGCCTGGACAATTTAGCCACTTGTTATAAGCCTGGCCGATTTAGCCATCTGTTGAGCCTAGCCGATTTTACCATCATGTTTTTCTTTATCCGATTTAGCCATGCTTGATTATTATGCTTGATTTAGTTTGATCTTGGATTGCCAGTTACTATCTCAACTTAGATTAACTTTAACCCGAATTGAATGTTTGACTTTGGTTGACCAACATTTGGACCATTTACTTTCTAACTTGACTTTTGACCGTTAACCTTAGTTGACTCTTTAATTTATGTTTTGTTAAACCATATGTAATCCTCTGATTAAATAACTAGTCTTGCATATTAATCAATCACAACAACATGATCAAAATTCCTAGTCAGTGATATATATATATATATATATATATATATATATATATATATATATATATATATATATATATATATATATACATATATATATATATATATTTGCGTGTATATAAACTGTATTGGACTCATTCTAGCAGAATCATGAATCCACTCATTACTCAACATGTTGCCTTTGATGATGCCTTAGTTGCACCTGATAATCATGTTGTGATTGGCAAGTGCAACATGTGGATTGAACCCACAAAGACTCAGAAAGAAACCACTTATCAAGTTGTTCTCGACACTCTCACACTCTCTCCTTGCTACAAAGCTTTCTTAATCACTATTGATGTGTCTAAGATCTACATGCATCAGTTTTAGTTTACTATTTCTAAGATCAGAGACTCCTCGTCTTACCAACTCAAACTTGACAAAAAGAAGATCAGAATTGGTGTATAAGTTTTTCATAAAATTCTCCAGATTTGCCCTAGACTCCCTAATCAATAGTTTGTTGAACTACCTTTGTCACACCCCGCCTAGGCGGAAACACGAGGCGTAACATCATGGATATCATCACAACATAATGGTGTCAACAATAGAGAGAACTAAATGAAATAGATAAACAAATGAGACACAATGTGCCATGACAATATCTAACACAAGATAAAGGAGTCTTGCATTACGATAGCAAAGTCATACCATAAGGAAACATAATCCAAAAGTCTAAACATCCCATGAATAATCAAATAGCAAACAATTCAAAAGACATAAATAAAATCTCTAAGAGGATGATTCCGCATGCAAGCCTACGGTCTCACTAGCTACTCTTCCTAACATCAACATCCTCAACATGTGTACCTGAAAATGATGCTTAAAACGTCAACATAAAGTTGGTAAGAGTCATAGGTTTTTAAGACATGAAAATCAAATCCAATTGTAAATTACTGTGATAATAAAGAAAACATTGCAGGACAATAAATGAACTATCATACACGCTAACATGCAAATCCAATCAATCACATAAATAACCGGCAAACGACTACAAGACGTCTCATATCACACCAAGGTCCCTGTGGTTACCCCCTTAGCCCAGGCCATGGATACTCCCAAAGTAACCTTCCTACTCGCTAGGCCACAATACCATCCACTAAACAAGCCATGGATACCCGCAGGTGATCCCCCTGACTTAGTTCGCAATTCTCAATATCACATCACAAAACATGTAGCACACAACATACAATAGTCACGTTTAGTCCATGCATCTTTGACAACACATTATCACAGTAATCAAAACATTTCCAAACACTTTGCATCATTTCCACCCCAATAAATCATAAGAGAAGAGGGGCTATGAAACTCACCTGGATACTCAAACGCATCTTCCAAATCTCTACACGCAACTATACAAATAAATAAACACGGTTACACGCGACCAAGCTAAAAGCTCTAGTCCATGTAACACGCATATGATGGATGTCTAAGGGTTTAGTTAACCATCATGGGTCACCTCGACACCATGCCCAACCTTAACTATCTTATTAACACTTTACACTAGCTACTTACAATTAACTCAAAATTGCAGAATTTTAGCGTCTCTTTACGTACCCAAAACCCTTACTTAATGACCTTCATAAATTATACCAAAAATTACCCATGTTCATTTATGAGTATATTAACTATCTTGTGATTCCCAATTATTACTTATATGTGTAACTACCTCAAATAAAATCAAACTTCAAAACTGTCCAAATTCGGATCTGATTGCACACCAAAATATATCACTCTAACTACCATAATTAAACATGCTTTAAGAGGCTAATTTTTACAGGATTATCCATAGACATATGGAACTTAACTACTGTATAAGGTCTAAGCTTAATTCCACTTTTAAGTATAGGTTTTACCCTCACAAACATGACCTAAATCTGACCCGTATTTACTGATCTGACAACTTTTAGTGTAACCAACATTTGAATGACTTCCCGACCTTAAAAACTTTCGAGGCAGGATTTTATGGAAAGTAGACTCTTTTGGCTTATTCATAGGCTCAATAAACATATCAATACACGTTTTTATCATCTAAATATTAGTCGTTGAACACGACCCAAAATTCTGCTCAACTCTAAATCAAGTTTTAACGCAAATCTAACCTAACCAATTGCATGAACATGACCCTAATCAAACCCTAATCATTCTATCATCATTAAATATCATTAATATTCTGAATTTTATGAAACCCTAGAATCCATCATTGATTTTTGTTACATGAATGCATTATTGAAACTAGGATGAACACACTTACCTTGATGATTAGCACCTAAACCACAACTCTTGAATGTTCTTGGATCCACAAGTGAAAATCAACTTCTTAGGGTTTTGGGGGAGGGGAAATCGTACGGCAAAAGGGAGAGGGAAGAAAAGAATGGGCCAAGTTGGGTTTTTAAATCTATATCCTAAGTCCTAGTCCAACCCAAACATAGTTTTAGTAAAAAAATATTTTTTTTCTTTCTTTTTAAACCAAACGGATCCCCCTAAATATATATATATTATTAATTTTTTTAATTAAATTATTAATTAACTAATTTACCTCACTTCCTTAAGTTTTTATAAAAACCTAAGCTAATTTGATTAAACCTTTTTACTTAAACACTACATATTAAACTTTCTAAATATAACTTTCATTTCACAAAACCACTTTCTATTTTTAGAAAGTTTGCTACAAACCTCTATATTTCACTCACTTATTTCATTTCTAAAATTCCATATTTCTCATAAACGCTTAACACTTAATCATCCAACTATTGATGTAGCATTACATGCAATACGCCATTTTTTCCATTATCACCAAACGTGAACAAATAGAATACATAACACAAAACTTAAACACACTGTCCATACCCCTCAAAATGATATCAAGTACATAATTAACTCACTTAGCACACATAAAATCACATAGCACAACACTTAAACACATAGAATGAACCCTTAGCTATATCTAAAGATATAAACTAACCTGGTCAAATCACGGTTGTCACATTATCCCCTCCTTTAGGAAATCTCGTCCTGAGATTTAAATAGCCGATTCATCAGCACGATTAACAAACAACTGAGAATACTTAGACTTCATATAATCTTCGTGCTCCCAAGTGAACTCAAGACCACGCTTTGAATTCCAGCAAACCTTCACAAGTGATATCTTACTACGTTTTAAAATCTTAATTTCACGGTTCATAATCTTTACATGTTCCTCAAGAAAACGAAGAGTTTTGTCAACCTTAATCTCATCCAATGGCACATGCAGGCTAGCATCCACCAAACAGTTCTTTAGGTTTGACACTTGAAACATGTCATGTACACCATTCAATTCCTCAGACAATCTTAACTGATATGCTACAGGACCGATCCTTTCAAGAATCTCAAATGGCCCTACATACCTCGGGGCTAACTTACCCTTCTTCCCAAAATGAACCACGCCCTTCCAAGGAGACACCTTTAGCATCACACCATCCTCAACCTCAAATTCCAACAGTTTGCGCCTGTTGTCAGCATATCTCTTTTGACGATCTCTCGCCGCTTTGAGCTTCTCTTTTATAACTAATACTTTATCAGTTGTTTCCTGTACGTATTCGGGTCCAATCAAACTACCTTCCCCAATTTCAGCCCATAACACGGGTGACCTACATTTTCTTCCATATAGTACTTCGAACGGAGCACACCAAATGCTAGTGTGATAACTATTGTTATAAGAGATTTCGGCTAACGGTAGGTGGATATCCCAGCTGCCACCAAAGTCTATCACACACGCCCTTAACAAATCCTTTAACGTCTGAATTATACGCTCACTTTGTCCATCTGTCTGAGGGTGATAAGCCGTGCTCATATCCAATCGCGTTCCTACGGCTTTCTAAAAGGTTTGCCAGAGACGTGATGTAAACCGTGCATCACGATCCGAGATGATAGACACAGACACTCCGTGACGCGCGACAATTTCATCGATGTACAACCTCGCTAATTTCTCCGTACTATAATCTTCACGTATTGCCAGAAAATGTGTTGGTTTGGTCAATCTATCAACTATAACCCATATCGCATCGTGCCCATTCCTTGTTCTAGGTAACTTTGTGATGAAGTCCATGGTGATGCTTTCCCACTTCCATTCAGGTATCTGATTGATTCTTTGTAGTATATATAAATAATAATACTGCTTATATTAACCAAAACAATTCAAGTGGCCCTTGAAAAGTCTTAAAGAAAGAAAATCAATAAAATCCGAGTAGTATATGATATTCCCGGGTCGTTTATCCCCAACGAGGAATGCAATGGAAAGTCGAGAGTCAATTTGATATTTGATGTTTGAATGGAAACGATTTTGATTTGTTTTTTAAATCTACAGGAAAATTAATGCAATCTACACTAAAAACAATTAAGGCACACAAATTTAAACTAAAAACGCAAACGGGAATCCTAAAAACGCGTCTAAATTATCAACTAAGTCAAAATTAAATCCTAAAAATTCAAACTTAGTTTCTAAACCTCTAAAATGACAAAAGAAATTTTTTTAAAAAGGAATTATATTTTTTTGGCTTTTTAATAATTTTTTATGAATTAAAAACCTATTTAATCTATTTAAAATCCTAATTTAAAATCCT
The DNA here is from genome assembly GCA_026074375.1 of Tanacetum coccineum. Classification (NCBI taxonomy): domain Eukaryota; kingdom Viridiplantae; phylum Streptophyta; class Magnoliopsida; order Asterales; family Asteraceae; genus Tanacetum; species Tanacetum coccineum. The sequence goes on from BQNB010024591.1 coordinate 50,430, forward strand.
AGAAGAAATAGCAAAAATTAATATCATAATTTCCAAAAAAATGATTTTATACTTTAGAAAAGTCTAAAATGTGATAAAAATTCAGAAAAATATTTTTCACTACTTTTTATAATTAAAACGAATTTCTAAATTTAAATTAAAAAGCTAAAAATGAAATTTAAAATCTAAAAATGATAAAAATATTTTTAAAATTTGTAAACCCAAATTATTAATTCTAAAACTAAAAACTATTTTTTTGTATTTTTCTGAATAATTTAACTATTTTTAAATGACTTTTTAAAAATTTAATCTACGAAAAATTATAAAAAATAGTAAAAATGTTTAGAAAAAATCTGAAAAAATTCTTAAAAGTCCTAAATGTTGTAAGGATTGCAAGAAAATTAAGCTGGCTAAACCAGCTTATCAAATAAGCTCAGAAAAAAACAAATAAGCTACGGCTTATATTAATAAAAAGGAAACTAAAATGTGTATAAAAATAAAGTTGGGTAGAACTTGGCCAGATGGCCCTACTGGTGCTAGTGGTTTGTGTGTGTGTTGTGTGGGACGACTGTGTGTGAAGAGTGAGGTCATGGGTTCAAACCCCATGCCTCTCTCTTTTTTAGAATCTTTTTTTTTGAATTTCTTTTTGCAAAGTTGTAAATTAAGCCAAAATAATCAACTTTAAAAAAACACTTTTTACACAAACCAAAAATCAGCAAAGAAATAAGCACCAAAGGTTTGACAGATTTAAGCCTTTTTTATACTAAGTCTACAAAAGGCTAACTGTTTAGCTTTTTAAAAACTAGAAAAGCTAATGAAAATACAAAATAAGCTAAGACAGATAGGTAACTACACTTAATAAGCAAATTTGAACAAAATAAGCAAGGAAAATGAGCAGGAAAACCTTAAAAATCTAATAAGCACTTTTGGCCCTTAAACAGAACCTTATGGCAAAGTGGCTTATACCACTTAAAAGATTGAACAATAAGCTACAATTATCAGCTAACAAAAAGGAATTTGAAACAAAGATAAGCCAAGAAAAATGCTTATTAAAAGGGTTGTTTTCACTCAGCACATGCTGACTTTTTATCTTTGAAAAATGACAAATTTTGAGCTTAAAAATAAGCCAACAAACAGGACCCTATGAACATGCAACCTCAAAACAGATAAACTTTAGACTTCAAAGAACTTATATCAACATTCAAAAACCATTTTGAATTTAAGAATAAGCCAGAATGAGCAAATGAAGAAGCAGATTTTCAAAGAAAAGACACTTAGCAATTTTTTTCACAGATTTTGCAAAAACTCAACTACACTTTGCAGACCTATTGAACTTGGTTCAAAACATGTTTTGACACTTCATTAAACACCAAAAACATCTCACCTTCACAAGATTCAAAGATCTAATCAAATGGGCTTAATAAACAGACTATGATCTCACAGATTCAAACAACACATATTTTAAACTAAGAATTTGAGATTAAACACCTAAAAATGATAACAAAATGAATTTTATCACTACTTTTATCTAGTCTAAGTTGACTCAAGTGCACAAAACAGGTTTTGACCCATTTTGACCCATGAACATGGTTAATCCAAACACCCCTTTAAGTGATAGAATTTAAATTTTAACTTGATAAATGCTATTTTTTTATGAACAAACCCTTAAGACCAGATTATAAACAACTTATAACAAACCCAATGAGCAACGATTAACACTTAAATAAGCACCAATGATAAGCTAACACATTATGCTACTTAGTAAGCTTAAAAAGACAAAATTTAATAAAAACTTGCACAAATGATTTTTAAACTACAACCTAGGTAAAATAAGCACTAAACATCATAAACAATATAAGCAAGAGATAAGCACCAATAAGCAGTTGAACAGTAATAAAAGCTTTTGAGTAAAATTCAACACTCAAATCAGTTCACAAACCACCTAATGCTTATCCACATAAGCTCTAAACCCATGGCCATCCAATATTTACCATGCTCCAAGTGTCCTTGACAGAATCTTTTTTTGGTAATTTTTGAACTAGTACTTAAACAACATAAAACTAGAAAGTTTTCATTGCTTAAGTGGATAACAGCTTATGAGAGTATAAAACAAGAGCTTTTAGTAGCTTTTGAAACAAAAATTAACCTTAAAACTTGAAAACAGATTTTAGAACCAAACCTTGAATTTCATTAACTTTAAAACATTACAAGGAAAAATAAAGTACATTAAGCTAAATTAAAACTAAATAAGCTGGAAAAGTAAACTAGATAAAAAAACTAGATGCCCAAAGGCTTACAATGTCCTATTTTATACTAAGTCTCTCGGTCTTGAGTCCCTTTGATGTGTGTTTCTTCACTAAGACAGCTCAAGGGTGTGTTTGTTGTGTGAGGTAAGTCCAAAAATCATCTTAGCCATTGATCTTGAGTGCTCCCCAAGTTGTATGATCAAAGCCATCCATTTCTTGTCATTTTCCTTTGTCGAATGGGAAGGCTAAGGATTGCCAAGGTGGATTTTTTTTGCCCATGTGAAGTGGGGTAAAGGAGATGGTGATGGGTTTGTTGTTTAGTAGGGGCCAGAGGTTGAAGATACCAAAATAGTAAAAAAGGCGGGAAGAAGGTGCCCTGTTTTGTTGTTTGTTTTGGTGATACAGGGATAAAGTGTTTGAATTTTGGCAAAATCAGTCCCTCAAGGTGTTATATTGAATTGCAACCACAGTCCTTGTGGTGATAAAAGATTTTGGGGATTGGCAGAACTGGCCCTTTAAGGTATATGGTTATATTGCATGAGTGGTCCTTGTGATAAAACAAAGCTAATAGCCGTTTGGCTTAACACTGTTAAGTGTTAAAAGGGCTTTTAGGCCTTTTTCATGGTTTTGGACTGTGTGTAGATAAAAAGGGAATTAGGCTTTTGTTTTTGATTTTGGGCTTTTAGTCTTCATTTAATACCTTAATGGGCTGACCCGGCCCATTAGATAGGTACGGGTGGTCCCATTAAGTATTTCTTCGATGTCGACTTTAGCTTTGACTTTGACTTCTCAGGGTTGACTTTTGTTGACTTTTGACTTTTTAATTTTGATTTTGGGCTTTTACTCCAAGTTCTTTCCGTTCTTGTGCTCGGTTTTGTCATTTGTGGCTTTGTTTTTGTCCTTTTCTTAGATATCCGTTTCCTGCACAATACAAATGCAAAACATACAAATACAATGTATTTTTGGTATGTTTTTGGTCAATTAAGTCCGTTTTTAATGGTCAAAGGAATATGTAATTAAACACATACCAAAATCCCCCATACTAACACATTGTCCATATCCTTACGCAATGCTTTAATGTAACACTTACGAAATTTAAGAATATCATCTCAATCGGCATATTAACCTTGATAAAGTTGCTAGTGTTCATCATGGGGATTCACGAAATCAATAGCTTCTGAGAAAAGCCCCATTTTTACCATTTTTTTACATATTTACACTAACTACCACTAATATTTTTGTATTTTTCCTTTTTCTCTTTTTTTGTAATTTTCTTTTTAAGCAACTAACTAACTTATTTGACTTTCGTTATTTATAACTTTAGGGATCATAGAATAAGAAACATTTCATTCCTAAATGCCCCAAAAAGAATGAATTCATCGTTCACGACTGTTCACATTATTCCAAACCAAGCACAAATCGAAATCATCGCTAAATATGAGTTAAGATGCATCACTACTCATTATTTGTACTTGGAAATTTTCACCTCCCGATATTTTTCTATTATTATTAGGGTGAGTGTGCAGTTCGAATGTTTACCATGGATTACGTTTTGCAAAATTTCTATGCTCACGGTCCACGCCGAGAATAATGAGTTTGAAGGCGAGATTCATCACATTGTTGCGGACTTTAGTGTCGGTACATCCCATCTTGTGGTAAGTGACCAGGCTTTTGACTCCCACAGACACTAGTATCGGGACTCACGGACCTTCGGTTTCAAAATCTCTTAGGTTTCCTGTTTACACATAGCTTATTTAGAAAAATCACAACTTAAAATGAAATAGTCTTAGTTCAAAAGCATATTTAAATTTAAGAAAAAGAGATTTTCCCTATATTTATTAAATCATATTTATTACACTTAACATAACCATGATGCAATTGAAATCCTTGACCTTTTTGAAGGCTGCAACATCGGTTGTGAGCCGGCAAGATGCAGCAAACTTTTATCAGCCCACAGTTTATAATTATTACTCATCGTTCTTTTTTTTCATTTCATTTTTATTTTACACTTTATTTCACGATATATAGAGAAGACTTCTTTTTGGAAAATTTAAGTATAAATTTGAACTAAGACAAAAATGTTATTAACTACATCTCAAAAATTGTTGATTTAAGTTTAATTTCCAAAAATAGCACGTATTATTAGTCCGGTTAGAAGCTTATGGGAGAAAAAGCCACAAATTACCTTATGAGCTCTTAAGATTTCCAAATAATCCTTGTTTAGCATCCAACTCATACTTAACTCTATCATTTTTCGTTCTTCGCCAAGATCTGCAAACGCATAGTCTAAAAGTTAAGGAACAAGCTAGAGCTCAACACGCTCGATCGAGTAAAAATTTATTCTTATTCTACCTAGCAGGAAAGTCAAAATTGTAACAAAACACTTATTTTATTTTTGAAATATTTTAAAATTTTTCATTTTTTTTGTATTTTGGTGGTAAAAACGGGATTACGCGAAAACAACGATTGCATGCACAATCAAATCGATAGATCCCCCCCCCCCCAATACTAGAATTAAACATTGTCCTCAATGTTTTAAGAAGGGTCTCTACGTAAATCTAAGGCCGTTTATTAAGTATGCCAAA
>BQNB010024592.1:4315-60542 GCA_026074375.1 Tanacetum coccineum
TTAAAACCCCACAATATTAGGTCGATCATTCTTTTATTTATATCTCACATGACTTAATCGAAAACTTTCTATTTTAGGAAACTTTCTATTTTTGGAAAGTTACTACATTCGGAGAGTTACCACTTTTAGTAAGTCTCGTTATCAAAATATATTTGTGATAATATTTAGTTATCACGTCGAACCCTCGACATCCAATGTGGTTACCAACTACTCATATCGATATTATCTTTCGATTATTACTAAAGTTTCTATTTTTAGAATATACCCCGTTCGCATCAACGGTTGAGTTTAAAGTATCCTACTCTTTAGTAATAATAGCGTTTAATCACTTTTATTATGCCCGACAAGTTTAGTATTAACCCGTTGACTTTCAAAAGTCAACGCTAGATTTTGTTTGACTTTTATACTTATATTTATTTTTACCAAAATCTGACCCGCTCCAAACGACCCGTTATATCATGTTTTCACGATTCGGACAAAGAAGAAATTTTACGCGAAACGATATCCCGGACAACTTTTTAGCTTTAGTCGAGACCTGAATCTCGACAGAAAATGACCAAAATGCCCTTTTTCAATTCTGCTGTAACTTGTATTTTTAATAAAAACGCAGCAGTTTGACCATCGGTTTTGACCCCACTATATCACGTTTTCGTGACTTTGACCAAAAAGAGATTTTATGTAAAACGTCATTCCGGACAACTTTCGTGTTTCGCCGGAAAGCCGAAACGGACTCGAAAGTGCCCAAAACGGCCGTCGAAAATCAGATCAGCAACCAATTTACTAAACATACCTGTTTGGAAATTTTTAAGATTTCCAAACGTGTTTTTGCCGTAACTTCTTCGTTATTAGGAGTTACGGGGTGTTCGAATTACCGAAACGTACATTAGGACGAACTCTATCATATTTCAACATCAAAAAGCAGTTTTTATAAATTTTCGGACCTCGTTTTAGGTGCCACAGACTCTGCACGAATTTAACATTTACAAAACATGCCAAAAACTAATTTTCGACCAAAAATCATCTTACAACATATCTAATATATCTTATACATGATATTTACATCGCTCAATCAACCCATATTATAACTAATCCAATCGACGCAAGACATCGGATTTCATCACATATAATATACGAAATCAAATCAAACAAACAAACCAAACGAAATAAATGAATAGGAAAATACTCACAATAACACATAAGGTGTTGGTTTCGGCCTTCTTTATGGTTCGAACTCTCGGGCATAAACACGAACGAAAACCCCAAACCATTTCCAAGCTAACCCACTTGATTGTATCGCTAATCTAACCCTTTTAAACACTCTCCTAGCTCGAAATATCATGAGCGAAACCGAAAATACTTTTTCTTCAAAACCCATTGCATGTATGTTTTTCTTATATGAAAACGTAGGCCTTAATGTGAGGATTAAGAAAATATAGTTGGATCGTAATGCATGTCGGAAATAAAGCGACGGTGGTGATGTTATTGTGGTGGTGGTGCGTCCGGTTAGAGAGGACCAAGGGAAAAGAAAACAATTTTTTTGTTATAATGAAAAGTGTGTGTTTAAGTTGGCTTATATACTTGCCATAGTTTGGCAATTGGGCGAAACTAGTCCCTCATTGCTTTATTTCTTTCAAGTTTAGTACAAATGTATTTTCTTTTATTTTATAATCGGTCAACAATACTCAGGTCACCATATTCGTAAACATTTTTATTCCGTCACATAAATTTAATTTAAAACATTTATTAAGATGTGTACACACTAAAACACGAATCCGGCTCAAGACAAGGAACAAAAGACGACATTCGTAAAAATAATAGATTTGCGATTTTAAAAATAATAACGAGACACGTCGTAAATTTTTACGATACTTAAAACGATTAACGAACGTGCGATCAAACGGTGACTCGCGAAACGTCAAAAATAAATATTTTAAATTTTCGTTCGTAATAAAATACGGAAATAATTATTTATGACAAATAAAAATTTAAATGTCGACGTTCGCTCACACGATTTTATAAAATAATAATTATGACATCGAACTCGCGATCGTCATACGCGTCGTAAAGCTCGGGTTGTTACATTCCACCCACCTTAAAGGAGCGTCGTCCTCGGTGCTCGTCCTTTCCTACTTGCCTTATCATTCGTTCGCGGCATGACGGCTTCTCGTCATCGCGCAGATTCCTACGTTCTTTCCAAATAAATATGCGATACAATATTCGCTCCGACTATTCCGGATGGAAGGTCAACAAAACAAGCGGTAAATTATACCCACGAAATCAAAACAAAATCACAGTAGCTCTTATCAAAAGAGGAAAAAGCAAGTTGCGAAAATATTTTCGACAAAGCCAAATCACGTCGTTCTAACTTTTATAGTCGCGTTCTTCATAAGGAACAATGTACGTCACGAAATATATCCGATTGAAATAATCATTACGTCGTTCTCCCGAGAAGTTTTCTAAAATGGATGATCGATCCAAACTTAGTTGGGGATCATGTAAACAACAAAACCAAGCGCACCTCGCTTATCAAAACCAAGGCTGAAACTTACGTCGTGAATTAAAATCAAAGTATATGTCGCACTTAAATACGGAATTATACCAATATTCAAAACCGAGAATATGCTTCGTTACCAAAAATCCAAAACATACGTCGCTAACTAAAACCAAGATAGACGTCAATAATCAAATTCGATATATATAATTATATCATTATCCAAATTAAAATACTCATCATTATTCAAAACCAAAATACACATGTCGCCCTTTCGGTCTCGTTCAATAATGCCTCACTGGTTGCGAAAAATAATCCGAAATACATTAGATCTCTTAATCATCTTACGATATTGTTACACATGCTCACATAATCACATAAGTACCTATTGTACGCTAGCCACCTTTTACATGATGACTCAATGAATTGGCCTCATACTAAGGCATTCATCACACCCGCTTTCAACCAAGAATTGACGACTATTATTACATATCGTATTCGCTTTCCTTTAAAGCTTTTGGCATAATCATTCATTCTAACGCTTAGGTTTATACCCCTCCGGTCACATTTTCCTCATCGTATCGAGCTTGCCACAAAGTCAAACCACCTAGACGATAATTCCAACATAAACACATCTAATTCTAATTGGTCTACACTCACTCTCATGGGTACATCAAGCCACAATCGTCAACAAGACTTTTGGCGATGTCAACCCACCTTATTACGTCCTAAATTCTCACTTGGGCGATTACACCCATTCGCTTACATTCTAAACCGCATCACTGGCCACGTAAAAGTGGCATGAGCGCTCACTACCATTTAAAGCACATAGCACATATAACACATATTCCACATAATTTGGCGGCGACAATCCTGCTACAACACATAATGTCAAATGACAGATCAAAATCAATTAAGAAAACAACGAGCATCATGGACTTATTGCTCGTTTGACGAAAATCAAAAATTTCAACATTTCCTCATGGCGACTAACATCGTTGGTTTGGTCCCTTCTCATCGCGTAGCATCATTGATGAATCAAATCATCAAGTCGAAATACTCACACTCCTAATTCAATACCGCTCGACTTAAGACGCTGGCTATTTTGGTTGTTCCTCCAGTAATGGAAACGGACGTCACCATTTAGCTAGAGTCTCCAATCATTTCACCCCTCTTTACACCCTTGGGTCGTCACGTCATGGAGTAAGAATCACTACACCTAACCGTAGGTCAGGGATCGTTTAGTGCCTTATTTAAATCCTTGACGATTAAGGTATGTCACAACTATAGTACCACTAGTCTCCAATTCGGGAAAAGAAGTCTTCTTCACGGCCATCAGTTGGTACATCAAAGGCAACACACATCTCACGTAGGAGAAGTCTTCTCCATATCTCACTTTCAACCTCGAGACTAAACATCTTAGCTTCCACCCACCTTAGGAATCTTTACATCTCCAAGAAGATCCCTTCTCAGAATCGGTATCAGGTTTACACCCTTGATAGTTCAAATCTATCATTGCTTACTAGCACACCTACTATACTTGGTCTCGACGCGTCTTCATAACAATCACCGCTCCTAAACACTACGAACTACACATCACTCCTTTCTAGACACACTCGTTCCGAACAATACCGTAGGTATTTCCGCTTCGGAACGACTCGGCCATAATGACTCGCATGAGACTCTCTCCATGTAGTCGATAAGAATAGGGTTACTTGCATAAGAATCCGTAGTAAGGTAAAAATATTTTCTCCTTCCGGAAGCTTGACCCAAACATTCATCTTAATTACAAAGTGTTTTAAGGGTGACGATTTATCCGACATAGTGTGGTTCTTCCTAAATTATGCATAGTTGATCAGGTTATGCATAAGTGAGGACCAAACGACATCATGTCCTTCCTCGTCAAAACGTTTCTTTTCCATACGCTACATGCGTAAATTAATTTCAAGAAAATTTTCGAACAGTGAAAATCAAATCATTTCAAAAGAAAGAAAAGAAGATAACACCGCCTTCCATTCTTATTATTTAAAAAGAAAAATGTTTTTTTTTGAAAGAAAATTTTATTTGACACCATAGGGTTAGTTTATGAAATTTAAAAACACATTTTTCCATAGTTTACACAAACAATTTATACAACATAGTCAATATGATTCGCGCAACGACATTTGTTCAACACACAAATTCGCTATTGCAATTCACAGTTTTAAAATCATCAAGTCACAAAACATCATTAAATACAGTTTGGTCAACGGTCACGACAAGTTCCAAAAATAATACCCACTCATGGACTATGCAAGCAAGTAATACACACATGTGAAAATTCGCTAACTAAAATCACTTAATCACTCGAGTTCATATCAATCTCACAATGAGCCTAATGTCGTGAGGTATTAACAACCTCCTAGCATCACTCAACAAGATAATACCTACGATAACATCACTCATAAACCATAACAATAAGGGCTATCATAACAATGACATAGGGTGACAATGCCCATACATCCGAAGTTTCTTAAAAAGGGGTACATAAATGGTTTCTAAAACCAAAACGTCCTACCATGACAGTTTCTATGTCTCTAATACATAGAACGATTTATACACGATCTATATATATTCATGAACTCTAATGGGTTCTAATTCAAAGCAATGGCTAAAGAATGCGCCATCACCACAACGCCGGTGGTAAGATAAAACCTTGAGGCAACAATGACCTCAAACTACTAAACTATTTAGGTTCTTGAAACCCTCTTAATTACTAACCCGTAAAGGATAAAAGTATGAGGTTTTCGCCTACGGAAAGCATTTCGAATCTATTTTCTAGATACATAGGGCCCACTGCCCAGAAAGTTTTGGATCCAAGGTGAAATTACCATTTTGCCCTTACTCTATCAAGGCTGTCATTTAACAAAATTTTATCGTTACACTAAATTGAGTGCATCTCCTAAACCGTGCGTCCGCAAAAGCCGAAACGACCGTTCAAATATAAGTTTGTTCAATATCTAGAGCTTACAGTTTTACATATTTAGGTGTTGCTATATAAGGTTTTGAACTTATTACTCATTCAAAATTTGGTCTAAATTTTTGACTAGCTTTGCCGTTTCGGCGATATTTCTTTCGTCGGGTGTCGATATGACTCCATCCGAATTCCTATATGTACCAAAGAGGTTTCTATAACTTCTAGTCTAATTTCCCAGGTCTTCATGTACCAAACTATTTTAAAACATACCCAACAAGCTACTATCCCAAAGCAATCCTCAAAGAAATTTTGACAAATTTTTTTAGCTTACGAAAATGAGCGATATTTGAAATTTATTGATGCTTTTGATGTGAAACCAATTGGAGGTGATAGCCCTAAGAGTCTTCTACAGGTACCTAAATTTTCTTTTGAAAAGTTATTACAAAAATATGGAGTTATACTCCTTTTCCCAACGGTATACCAAATTTGACTAGTTTTAGTAAAACGACGATATCTCACTCATCCGGAGGAGATACGATCCTATCCAAAGAACCACGTATACTTAAGACATATGCCCACATCCATATTGGATTTCCCAGGTGCCTTATGACAAAGAATAATTCGCAATCAACCCCACAACCTGCTGGTTACAAACTGCCGTATAATCCATTTCAAAATCCAATCAAACACCATTTTAATTCCTTCAAACGCCAATACAAAGCCATACCCAATGACTTAACACTCCCTCAAACACAAAAACTCATAGGTTTCCAGAATCAAATATTTCATGACTTACTAAGTAGAAGTCGATACGAGAGAATCAAACGCAAACACCAACTTTATTCGAAAGTTCCAAAGATAGACGTTACCAAACGACATATTACGCGGGACTAAGTTTATAACTGTTTTCCAAAACAATGAAGGTTCATGGGATGACATATAAAAGTTATACTCTCATTAACAGGAAAATCTCAAAATAATGTATTACGAAACAACATATGCGAATCAAAATCAATAAAAAGAGCGTTCAAATTCAAAATCAATTAGTAAAATTTTCAAGTGGGATCGAAAACTAAGTCGAATCAAGAGATAACAAAGTAAACTTTGCGAAAAAGTTTTGAAGATAATCGTATAACAACGATGTTTTCATCACGTGTCAAAATAATTTTTATCATATCGCATCGAAATGTTTAAAGAAGTTAAACTATTCACAAGAAACGAATATCAAGATATATATAATCGTATACCATAGAACGGATGCGGTATATTATATTACAATATACTATTTATAATATATATATTTATATAGTATATAATATAGTATATATATATATATATATTATATAATATATATATATATATATATATATATATATATATATAATAAATAAATATATATATATATATAATATATAAATCTAATACATATATATAATTATTACTTGTACCAAGTGTCAACCACTTGTTACGCACATAATATGCAATCAAATATATACCACATAATCTTCCTAATGAATCGGAGCAACACACGCGTGGAAACCGGACATCGGTGTAAAGACTCGTTAAACTATCCAAAAACAGTTGGTAGTTCCAAGTTTGAAAACGACTTAGTTCACTACAACTCGTGCTCTGGTACCACTCTGTAACACCCCCAAAATGAGATACGCAGCGGAATACAAACGATTGGGGTGCTACTTCATAATACATGCACACGAGTCCCAGTAAACGTTCAAAGATACGTTTATAAAACATAATTTTATTTATTATAAAGATCAGAATTACATAGATCCCAAATACTACAATAAAAATTATTTCTAAAAGTCACAACACGACTTTGTTTCTAAAACATTTATTTAGTTTATGACACTACTTCACCGAGGCACCGTCCTTGTTATCCGCGTTCCATTCCATCCAAGCCATCAATAGAAATTAACCTGAGATACATGTTTAAAAACGTCAACAAAACGTTGAGTGAATTCATAGAGTTTACAAATAATAGTTAGAACGCATACTTTGGTTCAACAAAACGTATAACGTTGGCTCGTAAGTCAAGTTATAAAAATAGTGATTTCCAACTAAAGAGCCCGTGTACCGAAACTTAACACATTCATCCCGTAGGACGAAATTATGTCCGAGAAGTATGCCACTTCTCCTAATACTAACCATAAAATGTCCGTTTGACAAGGTGGTCCCAACGGATTCAAACCCCGGACAGGGTTGTCAAACCCAATAGATCTATTTAATGCATTAGCGTTTACCAACACATGGTAACTAACAGTCACACAGCAAAAAGGCATATACTCAGTAGTGAAGGAATCATATTCAAGTATCAAAACAGTTTGCGTTCAATTTCACAAAACAAGCAATATATCCCCTCTCGGAGTTAAAAACATTGAAAACTTTAAAAGCGAGGCTATGAACTCACCTTTGATCAAAAGCCGATAATCAAACAATGAAGTCTAGCACGAAAATCCACAAACGCGATAACGACCTATAATTAGAGTCGCTCGATTACTATACCGAAAAGTATAATCAACGATGCGTACATCGTATATATATATATATATATATATATATATATATATATATATATATATATATATATATATATATATATTCACACATGTGATGAGAAATCCACTTGCGCGACCTAAATCCCAAAACCCCACTTTATTGAGTTATAATTATTCCTCACGTTTTATCTTACGTGACTTTAATTGAAAACTTTATATTTTCGATAACTTTCTATTTTTAGAAAGTTACTATTTTTGGAAAGTTACCATATTTAGTAAGTCTCGTTATCAAAATATATTTGTGATAAGATTTAGTTATCTCGTCGAATCCTCGACCGTCAATGTGGTTACCAACTACTCATATCGATATTATTTTTCGATTATTACTGAAGTTTCTATTTTTAGAATATACCCCGTTCGTATCCATCGTTAAGTCTAAAATGTCTTACTCTTAGTGATAATAGCGTTTTCTCACTTTTATTATGTCCGTCAAGTTTAGTATTAACCCGTTGACTTTCAAAAGTCAACACTAGACTTTGTTTGACTTTTATACTTATATTTATTTTTACCTAAATCTGACCCGTGTCAAACGACATTTTAAATCACATTTTCACGATTCGGACAAGAAGAAATTTTATGCGAAACGATTTTCCGGACAACTTTTTAGTTTTAGCCGAGACGTGAATCTCGACAGAAAATGATCAAAACACCCTTTCTCAATTCTGCTGTTACTTGTATTTTTAATAAAACGCAGAAGTTTGACCATCAGTTTTGACCCGCTATATCATGTTTTCGTGACTTTGACCAAAAAGAGATTTTATAGAAAACGTCATTCTAGACAACTTTCGTGTTTCGCCGGATGGCCGAAACGGACTCGAAAGTGCCCAAAACGGCCGTCGAAAATCTGATCAGCACTGTTTGGAAATTCTTAAGATTTGCAAACTTGTTTTTGCCGTAACTTCTTCGTTATAAGGAGTTACGGGACGTTCGAATTATCGAAACGTACATTAGGACGAACTCTATCATATTTCAACATTAAAAAAAACAGATTTCATAAAATCTCGAACCTCGAAATACGCGCTCTGTTTTCTGCTTGAATTTACAAGTTACAAAACACGCCAAAATCCATTTTTGACCCAAAACCATCCAACAACTTATCTAGAATAGCCTATACATGATATCTATTTCGCTCAATCAACCCAATCAGAATCTAAACTAGCCGACGCAAGTTTCGTCGGATTTCATCACATATATTTTTCGATAACTAATTAAATCGCGAAAACAAAATAAACTACAAGTAATAGAAACGCTCACAATGCTATACGAGGTAAGTCGGACTCGATCAACAATCATCTTGTTCCTCCTTTGTGGCTTCGAACCCGCGGCCAAAACAAATAACCGAACCAAACAAAGTTTTGACCAAAACAACTTCAAGATAGCAACAATCTACTCCCAATCAACACACTTTTAACCCAAAAATTTCTCATTCAAACCCGGAATCAACTTCTTTCAAAACTCTATGCATGTGGGATTTTATTACATGGAAACGTAGGCCTTAATGAGGGAATTAAGAAAATGTATTTAGATCGTATTGCATGTCGGTTTTTAAGTGGCGGTGGTGATGTTATGGTGGTGGTGACCGGCGGTGGACAAGGAGAGACAAAGAGATGAGAAAACTTTTTTGTAAAAAAAGATATAATGTGTGTATGAGTTTCTTTATATAGAAATCAAGTTTAGCCATTTGACACTTTTGGTCCCTCCATCATTTAAGTCTTGCAAAATAAGTACAAAGGATGTTTGTTTCGTTATGTAGCCGACCAAAGACTCGGGATCATTTTTCCGTGATTAAATTTATTTTCGTCACACAAAATTTAAATTTAAACATTTAATAAAATGTGTACATTTTAAAACACGAGTCCGGCTCAAGACAAGGAACAAAAGACGACATTCGTAAAAATAATAAATTTACGATCTTAAAAATAATAACGAGATGTGTCGAAAAATTTTACGTTGCTTAAAACGTTTAACGAACACGCGGTCGAACGGTGACTCGCGAAACGTCAAAAATAAATATTTTAAATTTCCGTTCGTAATAAAATACGAAAATAATTATTTACGACAAATAAAATTTTAAATGTCGACGTTCTCTCACACGATTTTATAAAATAAATATTATGATGTCGAATTCGCGATCGTCATACGCGTCGTGAAACTCGAGTTGTTACAATCTTTTTGCAAGAAAACCAAAAAAGTTTGAAACTTTATGCAAAAGTTTGAAACTTTATTCACGAAAACCACTAAATACTTCACACTAATCATGAAACACACGAAAAGATCAAGACTTTATCTTCCGAAATGATTAAAAATCACAACTTTCTTCGAATTTTAAAGCTTTGTCTTTAAGAACTTGTCTTCTTAGTCTTCAAGTTCTTCAAAGTATTCAAAAAATGATAACTTTCTACATGAAAAGCACTTCAAATCATCCTATGACGATTGATACCAATTGATACAATATCAGTTATCATACAAAATACAACACTATTTAGTTTTAGAGAGAGAGTAGAGAGAGACGCCACCTAAAGAGTGAGAGAGGTGGCGTGGGTGATGAGAGGAGAGGGAGAGGAGGAAAAGAAAGAAATATTAGATTATAAGAAAGAGAAATCACCACCTCTTAACCCTTCCTTAGCCATCCTTATATAGTAAGGGAGGAAGGACTAGGAAGCAATTAAAGGATATTACATATTACATAGTAGTCATTCCCTATTTGCACTAGTTAATCCCTACACATTATAAACTAGATAAATTGGCTTTGTAATCAACATTTTTTGTGTTTCTAACAAATGTTATCATAACTTGCATACTTATGTGGAACATGTACTTACTCCCCCTCAATTAGTGAGGGTATGATATGCTGTGGAGTACCAAATTTAGAAAGATTTTGAATTTACTAAAAAATTCTTGAAAAATTATACTCCCACACTATTCATTTATTTATACTACATATATACATATTCACAAGATATAGTACGAGACTGGACCTGAATTTTAGCAAGACTAAGAATGACAAAGTCATACTATCCGCATCAGCAGTCTATAGTCCGTCTCAACCGTTCTTCCACCAACAAAGCATTCTAAGCTTCTCATGATCCGTCTTTCCAATTTTAGGTTGTCGATCATTTTCACAATTTCATCAGTCTGTTTTTGATCTTTCTCTGTCCAAGCTCTCTTTGGCATACCATAATTGTAGCCCAACACGAAGTTATGCAGTATCTCATGTAGATTATCATAAACAGACTTGAGCGTTCCGTCACTAAACTTATAAAGTTCATCAGCCCACATCAGCCTCTTCCGGTTGCTCTTGTTCATATATACAACTCCTCTTGGTTCATAAACTGTGGTGTACGGCTCTTTGAATGAAATTCCATCACATGTGTTTTGTGGCCTGGTGATGTTGAGCTTTTTCTGATAACTTTCCACTCCAACCTATACATCTTCAACCCTCCTTTGAATAATGATTCCACGGGTAAAAGTGCGTAGAGCATTTGCCAGATCGACTATTTCATCTCCTGTGAGGTTGTGAAGCTTGTGTTGTACATAGAGTAGAAACATATCTTCAATATCATTAAAATGCAGTTGAGAAAAGTCAACTTCTTTGAATGTATATTCCTTTTGATCTACTCATCATACAACAATCTCACTCAAATATCTATACCTAAACTGTTTATCAACCGTTATTCTGATGACACTCAGAATCTTCATCCGGGAGTATAATTCATGACGTCATGTTACTACATTTCTTGATCTCTAGAATAACTGATGTTTGGGTCCCTAGTGATGGATTCCCAATGTAGTGTTCTTGTCATAAGCCTCTTTGGTTGAGCTCTAGAGCTTTGGAATCATGTCTTAAATGCCTTTTAACTCATACCTCGCAGCCTTTGTTTTTGTCAGTGATGCAGCATATTTCCTTTCCTTGTTTCATGTCTTCAAGTATCCAAGATCATTATTGAAGAAGAAATCCACGAGAATAGTTAAATGACCTAGAGGGCCTTGCAGAGGTAGAGGCTTGCTTATGTCGTACGGGTATTTGTCACCTTCGGGATTTGCCCAGTCAAGCTGATCTGACAATGCTAAATAACACTGTTCCAAATTGTACTCTAGTTCAGTGCTGTTTTTGCAAGTTCCTTTGAGTAACTTAAAGGCTGGACCTTCTAAGTCTGCTTTAGTGATCTTGTCCTTCTTGAGACGGTTCTTAGTAAACTTTATGAAGTCAACGGTAGAAGCCATCAGATCATCAAAGATTAGTGGGTCTTTCTCAGCATTCACCAGCTCATTAAACCAAGTCTGTTCTGGTGCATCGTTAGCATTTGGTTCTTTATGCCATTCTAGATCTAGAGTCTCTGGTCTGACAATAATATCTTGCTTAAACTAGATGGATGTATCTCGCTTGGGAGCAACATCATCTTGCGGTTGTTCTTCAACATTTACAACATTATCTACAACTGGTTCTTTAGTTTCCATTGCAGCCTCGTGTATTGTTTCATCTGCATTCATAGTTTTATCAGTTGTCGATGGATGAGATGGAGCTTTACCTTTGTTTAAAGAGCCAACTGTTTCTTTGTATTTTAATGGCTCAGAATCCTTTCGTCTTCTTTTCTTCTTCCCCTTTTCAACATCTGCAGATGGATCTTATCTTTGTCATTATGACGTCTCTTCTTTAGAACTTTTGTTAGATAAATGTCACCCTTCAAAATTGCTTCATCAAGGCCTATTGAACCAATCAAAGCATTGTATAGATCCAAATGCTTTTCATGTTCTTGAAAGGATCCACTCTTCTACATCTTATCAAAGAGCATGTTCTTCATCTCATATTCAGTAAAGGAGTTTGTAGAAGTGGAGGAGGACGGAAAGAGATTGATCATATTCTTTTGAAGCACATCACAAAAAATTCTTTCCATTCTGGGCTGGACAAAACCAGAAATGGCCTTTGGAAGTAGCTTTGGCAATTGATTCTTGACTTCATTGATTATGTTAGCTTGTACGGATTCTTCAATTGCTTCAGCATGATCAACTTTGGAAAACACTACAACTTTCTTTTCAAGTTCTGAAAGTCTTTGCAAAACTGTTGGTGACGAATCGGATTTGGATACAATAGTAACTTGAGCTTTTGCTTTTGTTGGTGGTGGTATTGGTGTTGACTTTTTAGTAACCATTGAAATAACAATATCAACGAGTAAAGTTCTTTGGGCAACTGGGTCCTCTTGATGAATGGGAACATGTACCATTAACTAAATCTCAATTTTAATTGTATCTTTCAAAATATTAGTTATCGAAACATTAGGATTTTCATTAATAAACTGATTACCGTATTCAGTAGATGACAATGTTAAATTAGAGCTGGGTTTTGGTACTGCTTGATCAGGTACTTAAACTTTAGCATGTTCTCCTCCAGCTTGTTCCATTCCAGCTTGGTTATCTACTGGTGGTTCTTCTTCAGCTTGTTCCTCTGTATCTTTTCCTTCTTCAGCTTTGTTTTCATCAGCTTTGATTTCATCGTCACTGGATACATCTTTAACCTCATCATCTGAGCCAGAAAGTGAATTGCTTGAGCTACCAAAATTGTCCTTTGGCTCATCGAGAACCTCTGAAATGATACAAGATCATTCACTTGAGCCTTTGGATTGTTGTTGGATTCTGTAGTCAAGCTTGCTGGCTTTGGATGTTATCTTCATGTCAGATATGTATTGTGTAGCTTCAAATAAGGTTTCAATTCCTTTTAGTTTCTTAAAGTGATCCAAGGCTTCCTTAGTTGTCTCATTAGGAACTCTCTGCCAATGACAATACCAGTTGACCTTCGAATCAACGGTTGTACTTCATCATCTTCTGTCTCTTCAGACTCTGCACTATCTGCTACTTCTTTTGCTTCCAGATTCTCTTCTCTGCCAATGATGATGCTAGCATGGGTTTCATGCACGCGTCGTTCTTATTCTTCTATTTCTGCCTCGGTTAAGCTCATAGATTCACCTACCTTGAGAGCTTCATCTGGATCTAGCACTATGTTATCATTAGCAGTGATTGAACTTCTCTTCCTTGGGGTAGTAGCTTTCTTCTTCTCCTTTGGTACAACTGTTTCAGCCTTCTTCTTTCTCGTCACACCTTTACCACGACCTTTTCCCACTTTTGGTATGTCTACTTTGGTATTGGTTGATAAGGCTAGATAGGTCAGGTAGGGTACCGAACTCCTGATTTCATCATTCATCATTGCATCTGGAATAGACATCATACTTCTGGTGCTCTTCTCCCTTGTTTACAAACTTCAACTTTCCTAGAACAAAGTCATACTTGATTGTGTTGATGAACGAGCTGTGTCTTTTGGGTAGTGAGCTGTGTTTTGAGAGAAAGTACTTGATGATAACCTTGGTGAATCTAGGATAAGGCATCTGTTCCCGTCTCTTGGCACTGGTTTGTCTGCTGTCAATCTAGTATTGGAAATCTTCCTAAATCAACTCTACATAATCAAAGTTCTTGTAGATCATTCCCCGCAGAATCTGAATTCTTGATTGATGAGGTTTGTCAGTACCTGAAGACTTTCTAGATGAGCACCTATTGATAATATACAAGAAGGTTCCCCAAGACTGATAAATGTGATCAATGTACATTTTAGAGACCAATTCTAGAGAACCCTTGTAACCAAGTTGTTTGACGAAGGAGACAAGTGCATCATGAGGAGGTGGTGCAACAAACTCTTGATTTGGAACTTTTGGAGTAATCCAAAGAATATCACGGAATAGCTTAACTCCGATTTCAAACTTTTGATTGTCAATCTGAAACTGGTAAGAAGAAGTATTCTTGTTCTTGGAGATGGTGTACCAGAACTGCTGCATGTATATCTGAGGAACATCAGCTGTGATGAGAAAGGCATTGTAGCAAGAATAATGTTTAATAATATCTAGTGTGAGATGATAATTAGGTTCCTTTTGGTTCTTCAATTGATCAATCCTCATGTTGCATGCACCAATCTTCACTTGGTCATTAATGGGAACCAATGCTTCATCCAGAGTAGCTTGTTGTAGGTTTTCTTGTTCCATGATTCTGCTAAGAATTGATCAATCCAATTTATACAACACACATATATATGCCACAGATTAGATTGATTATGCTTATTATTGGGTTTGGTTTTGATAGATTAATGATTATGTTTCAAGTTATTAAGCCCGTTTTAAACTCAAATCGTGAAAGTCAACTATGGTCAACGTTCAATGGTCAACAGATGGTCAACAAGTCAAACTATTAAACATACCTTAAACCGCAAGTGCAACATGAGTTAAACCGTGAGCTACGTTAAGTTTAAACTACGGGTTTAAAATGAGAGGATAAACCGTGGGCTCAAACTTAGAGGTTAAACCGCGGGTTCCTTTTTGACTTGTTAAACCACAGGCTTATGAATGAGTTTAAAACGCGAGTTCACCTTTAAAGTTAAACCGCAGGTATGAACACCTGATAAACTGCGAGATTTACAAAAGTAAACCACGGGTTTCATATTCACATAATAAAAACACAAATCAATCCATAGACATGCAACATCACTTTAAACAACATCATACAAGATTAGAACCTAAAATAAGTATTTCCAAACATTTCTACAACATTTGGAGGCTTATTTTATGAATTCAAGATTACAAATGGGCTTATCATCTTATTTTAGACAACAATAGATCAAAACTTATTCAAAGCATGCCTAGATAACTATTCTCAAACCACAAGAGTCTTTCCTAAGCAAACAAACATCTACTCTTTACTTTCACTCTAAACCGTAGGCAAGAACACATAGGATCAATTTTTAGTGAAACCTAGATGCAAATTAGTGGTTCTAAAGCATAAGGGATCTCTATAACTTGCAAAGAAGACAAACCCATAAACACACGAACACCCCTAAGTACTTTGCATGAATTTCGGCCTTAGAATCAATTGTATCTCACAAACGGTTAATTCCTACTCAAAATTGTTTTAACCGAAGCTTATTTACCCCCTAAGGACCATTTCCCCATTGTCAATTGCCCCCAAACTCACTTTTGATCTCATGAACCCTAATTAGGGTTTTAAATATTTTCAAGTAATTTTGGGCAAAATAACCTTTTTTCTCTTAATGAGTGATGTAAAGACAATTATAAACAAGTTTGTATCTTACCTTTTTGCTTGAAAACGATCTTTGATTCTTGTAAATAAAATGGGGGCTGCGGTTTATTTAGAGAAAAAGAAGAATATTTTTAATATTTTGTGATAAAAAAGAAGTTAACCGCCCAAGTGGGTTTATCCTTTTAAAAGTTTGCGAGTTTGGAAAAAACAGTCCTTGTGCTTTGACTAGGCTTTCATTTTCCTTTTACTGACATCTTAAGCCCTTTTTCGTTTAGATAAATGGACTCCCCTTTAAATGATGATCCGTCATTGTTAAAAACTTTATCCATTTGTTCCTTGATTTATTTTGAGAGACCATTTTAAAAGATTATTTGTGAGCACTTTCTCCCCCTCAAACACAGACCTGTTTTCTATTTAAAGAGTTGTAGTCTTTGTTTGAGTGGTCGAATTATCTTTTAAAAACTTTTGTGATTACTGAAAACACTGATTGTTTTGAAAGACAACACCAAAAAATAAGATTTCTCTTATTTAAAAACTTTTGTGATTACTGAAAACACAAGTTGTGTAGCAAAATATACACAAGCCTTTACATGATCATGAAGTAGATCATGCCTGAGAAAATAAATTTCCCACTAAGAGGTCAAGTTATCTTTTTGACGATATATTTGCCTTTAAATTGATGACCGGGTTGCAGTCTGAAATAACTGCAAACCATTAACATGTTTTGAAAGCATTTAGAACTTTTGCTCGAACTTTATTTATAGCCCCGTGTCATTATTAAATGACATTTCTAAAGCCGTAAATATTATCGATTCCAGAAGACATGTCATTAAACAATATTTTTGGATTTTCTAATTTTTAATTTTGTATTGTCTTTTATAAAATTTTATGAAAATGAAAATCTTTTTGTATTTTTCTTTGTTTACTTATTTACATAGGATACATGAAGAGTGTCCACCCTTACTCTTCCTCTTTTTTTGCCATACTTTTAAGTGTTTTCTAAGACATACTTTTCATTCCAAGCCAGCTGATTAAAAATTCAAATCTTTCCCTTGCCAATGCTTTGGTGAAGATGTCTGCCAACTGATATTCTGTCTTGACGAAATAGAGCTCAACCACACCATTCTACACTTGCTCTTTGATAAAGTGATATCTGACGTCGATGTGCTTGGATCTTGAGTGCTGGACATTGTTACAGCATAGAGCAATAACATTCTTGTTATTACAATACAGAGGGATCTAATTGCATGCAAACCCATAATCTGTTAGCTGTGATCTCATCTATTAGATTTGGGCACAACATCCAGACAGGGCAATGTATTCAGCCTATGTGGTTGAGATAGCAGTGCTCTTTTGCTTCTTTAAAGACCAGCTGACTAATCTATCGCCTAAAAATTGCACACTGCTAGAGGTACTTCTTCTAGTATCTTGGCATCTGACTTGATCAACATCTGCATAAGCGGTTAGTGCAATACCGGTATCTTTCAAATACTAAAGACCCATGTTGGTGGCTCCTTTAAGGTATTGAAAGATCTGTTTTACCGCATGTAAATGCTTTTCAGTAGGCTTTGTCTCATAATGGGCACATGTGCATACTGCAAATACAAAATCAGGTCTACTAGCTGTAAGATACATGAGGGACCCGATCATACCACGATAACGAGTAGGATCAACATGTATCCCTTATAGATCTTCATTTAGTTTGGTTATATCCACCATAGGGGTGTCAACCGAGTCACTAGATTTCATACTGTATTTCTTTATTATTTCCAGAGCATATTTTGATTGGTTAGTAAAGATGCCTTTAGGACTTTGAGAAATTTATAGTCCAAAAAAGAAAGACATTTTGCCCATCATTGATATCTTAAATTTAGAACTCATGATATTAGCAAATACATCACAAAGAGCAGGATCAGTAGAGGGAAAAATAATATCATCTACGTAAATCTGTACAAGTAGAATATCTTTGCCTTCTTTCCTGGTGAATAATGTAGGATCAACAGAGCTTTTGGAGAACTCTTGGGATAGTAGAAAGTTCGACAATATATCATACCAAGCACGAGGAGCCCGCTTCAAGCCATAGAGAGCCTTCTTTAGCATGTACACGTGGTTTGGATTGTCTGGATCTACAAAGCCCTCTAGTTGACTAACAAATACCTCTTCTCGTAGCTTGACATTTAAGAATGTAGTCTTGACATCCATTTGGTAGATTGTCATATTCTTATAGGAGGCATTTGCAACGAAGATTCGGATGGACTCAATTCTAGCAACCAACGCGAATGATTCCTCAAAATCAATTCCTTCCTCTTGACGAAATCCATTAGCTACAACCTAGCCTTGTTTTTCAATACACCCCCAAATTCATCGCGCTTAACCTTGAAGATGTTCAAACTCATGGATTTCTTCTTGCATCGCTTTGATCCATGAAGATTCTAGCAATGCTAATTTATAATTCTTGGGTTTGACAGAAGTGAGGAAAGCATCAAAGTAACACCACATGGCATCAGTTTGTAAATGTTTTCTTGTTGAGACTGGTCGAGAAGGATTTTCGATAAAATTATCCAATAGATGGTTCTTTGTCCATTTGCTGAGGTGTTCAAACGGTTGGTGGTTGGTATGCACATCTGATTCAATGACAACTCTTGAAGCTGATTCCTTAGAACTTGGTTCTTGATTGAAAATATTAGCAAAAGGGGTCATTAAATTGTGCATTTAGAGGTTTTTATCCTTCAACATCTTGATGTAAGATTGGTTCTTGTGAATCCTCATGTGTTAGTGAAGTACTAGTAGATGGTGCATCTTGATCAACTGAGGTTGAGGAAGGTGTACTGGTTGTATCAACAGGAATTTGAGCAACAACAGCAGCGGGAGGAGGAAGTGATACAACACTTGGTGGCTAAAAGTATTCATCAAACATTGGTTGGAAGAGGATATCCTAGTCTTTCTTGGTTGGTGGAACATAAGGTGTTGATGGAGAAGGGCTTTGAGCGAGTCTTGAACTGATTGTTCCAAGAGTCATAAGTTGAAGCCCGGGTCTTGAACTAAATTGTTCAAAAGCCATTGCCTTCAGCTCCTCAAAATTGACGTGGATAGTTTCCATAATCAATCTGGTCCATCTATTATAGACTTGGTAAGATTTCTTTGCGGGATAGTAGTCGATGAAAATTTGAATATCAGCTTTGGGTTTTAGCTTACCTGGATCTTTACTGTCATTGGTTGGGTAGCACAATGCACCAAAGACGTGAAAATACTTTAATTCGGGCTTTCTGTCATGTAAAAGTTCATATGGTGTTTTGTTGTGTTGTTTACGAAGCAAAGATTGGTTTTATGTATAACAAGCTATTGCTACTGCTTCTGCCTACAGATATAATGGTGCCTTTGAAAATATCAACATTGTACGTGCAGCTTCCACTAAAGTCTTGTTCCATCTTTCGACAATGCCATTCTGTTAGGGAGTGTGCACAACTGAAGTTTGGTATGAGATCCCGACATCTTTAAAATAGGACTTCAGTGTCTGATTAACAAACTTTGTTCCATTATCCGTGTGAATATTTCTGACAGTAACATTGAGAGGAACTTGAACCTTCTTCAGAAACTTGATGATGAATTCTGGAGTTTCATCCTTTGATCATAAAAATTTCACCCAAGTAAATCGTGAGTAACCATCAACAATAACCAATATGTACTTCTTCCCATTTATACTATCAATTCTCATTAGACAGCACAGATCTATGTGCAACAAATAAAGCTTCTCTTGAATGGAGTTTTTAGACTTGGTTTTATGAGTGTACTTCTTTATTTCCCCTAATGAACATGCAAAGCACAAGTGATCTTTTTTGTACTTCATTTTGGGTAAGCCTCTAACAAGACCTTGTTTGACAAGTTCATTAACGGTACCGAAGTTTAAGTGGGACAACCTTCGATGCGACTTGGTCTTAGTAGCTTTAGACAAGAGACAAATTGGAGAGGACTTCAACATATCATCGAATGACAGTGTGTACAAATTTATGTCTCTTGAGCCTGTAAGTAGATCTACACCTTCTAAATTATGAACAAAGCAGGTGTGTTTTTGGAATGCTACTTTAAGATCAGAGTCATAGAATTGACCTACTGAGAATAAATTATATCCAAGTCCCTCTACAAAATAAACCCTAGAAATTATATCATTCCCGATATGATAATCACCATACCCCATAATCCTTCCAACTTGATCATTACCAAATCTAACGGTTCCCATAAACTTGCTGACAAAATTGATGAGCTGAGAGCGTTGTCCGGTCATGTGCTTAGAGCAACCCGAGTCCAAATATCAGAGGATGATCTGTACAACCTACGTTGGACACGAGAAGAAGATAGAGAATTTGAAATAGTGGATCCCTAATTTCTATTGGGTTCTGAGTTGTTAGAGGGCCTAGGTCCTAGAATGCTAGGTTCCTTACTCGAACTTACAGATTTTGTTACTTTGGGTTTCCTGTTAGATGTACTACTGGATGGTTTTTTTAGTAATTACTATTGTTTGAATTGATTCCCAAGGAGGCACTACTTTAGTGTAAGTGATTCTAGTCATAGGGCACTTTTTTCCATCTATAGTGAAAGTCCGTCCTGTAGGTAACCACCTATGTCTAACACTAGTAAATACTTTGCTAGTAGATTTCCATTCTTTCTTAATGCTCTTACCAGACTTAGATTTAACACGCGAATTAACATCATTTAAATAAGCAACAACACATTTATCATGATTAGTAGAAAATAAACAATCATTGCATGTAGAACATACAAATCTTGAATTCGCATCAAATACAACATGTTTAGTACTTGCATTACAAATAGAAATATAATTATTTTTATTTAAACTAGACATAACGCTCCTAGGGTGGTCTTCTACTTTCTTATTCTTCTGGTTGCTACTGGCTGCATGCGTGATCCTATTTTTCCTTGTATTACTCTTAGACTTTGATCCACTAGCGCTAGTAGAACTGATTACTCCTGTAGAAGGAAACAAAGGTTTTATAGTGGTCTGTTTGCTTTGTGATTCTACATGTTTTTGTGTTTTAGTCACTGATGTGTCACAGTTATCTTCAAAAGTAACTCGCCTATTCCTGTTCTTGGTTTTAGCAGCAACTGGTTTCTCACTATCTTTTTGGGAACTAGGGCATGAAGCATTAACACATACTAGCAAAACCTGAATTCGTTAGGTATACTTACAGGCATAATATAGTGTATTAACAGATTGTTATAAAGCTCTAGCCTATTCTATGATTCAATGAATTATGTCAGTATGTTCTTTTGTTACTTTTAAATAATCTTCATGAACTTCCTTGTTTTTCCTAAGAGTAGATGAGAGAGGTTGCAAATCTAATTTGTACATTCCAGGGGCAACTTCTTTTCCTTTTAGATTAGCAATATGCTTTTTTAAGTTGCTGATTGACGTGTCTTTCCCTTTTAGCTGAGCTTTCAAATCGTTAATTTAAAAAAATCCTTAAAGAGCATCCTGATTTTGGCATGGTTTATTACTTCGAAGACGTTCTTTTAAATGTTGTTTTTCGATTTCAAGAGAAATACAGTGATTTTCAATTCGTGAACATATTTTTAAAAGTTTATTGCAAACAACTTTATCAACCATTTCATTCTTTTTCGAAAGCTCAGCCTGAAGTTTTAAACACTCATTGTATTTATCCACAAAACGTTTTTCCATTTTCTCATAATCAACAATGGCAGCATAAGAATTTACAGCAGTATGTACAATATCTTGAGATATGATTAGCTCTAACAATCGATCATTTTCAAGAAAAAGTTATTTCTTTTGAATATCAAAACACTTCTTATCTATAGAACATTGTTCAACTTCAAATTCCATTTGATTAAAAACAGCATTCATTTCATTAATTTCAACATGAAGACCTTTGTCAAAATCCTAAAATGATTCTCGTAAAGATTTCATAAAAAGAATGACATCTTTTTCAAAAGCTTTTCTGATGTGTTCAAATCCCCACGTTCTCTCGTTTTGACCCGTTTCTTTGGTTCGTACTTTCACCACCTTGTCAAAATTATCAAGGTGACTTTTTAGTTTGAAAACTCTGTTTGACCAAACTTATTGTTGGAAGTTCGCAAGGAACATTGGTTTTAACTGGAATAGGTTGAACCACAGGTTGTTCAGAAACTGATTTTGAATTGGTAACCAAAAAGCTTGTTCTGCAGACAATTGTTTTTAAGGTACAAAGTACTTGTACAAGTCATTTAGTAATTTATAATCAATTGGATTAATATTAATTTTTTCTCTTTGAAAATTAGATATTTTTGTTTGTCATTCATTTTTGATCGACTATCTTCTGCTAAAATCAACGTCTCTTCCGAATCAACACAGAAATCACATCATGTTTCTTTGCTAAAACAATACCATTATACAACACAAGCTGAATTCGCTGAGCTTTGTGAAGATAAAAAGGATTTTGATAACCAAGAGCTGTTTTGTGATTTTTATCATAAAAAACTTAAGGTTTCGTTAACATATGCATTGTTTGCACAGATTGACTGACTTTATAAACAATGTTGTCAAGATCTTTCTTTTATTTTTCTACATCAACAATTTCTTCGATGTGTTTATCTTCTTTTTCTTTAGTTTCCTTTTACAAAACACCCATTGTTGTTGTCAAAGTTTTATTATCTTCATGTTTTTAGAAAGACGCAACTTTAAAGTATGAATCTCATTTTCAAAAGCTGTAAACTTTGCATTTCTGTTAACGATCTTCTCTCGTATTTGTGAATCAATCTATTTTTCACGGTCATTTAAATCAACTTTTTGTCGTTCTTTAAAATTTTTGATATGTTCTTTATATCTTTCTAGCTCAGCGGTTAAAGATTCATTCACAGTCTTATTTTCAAGATTCACCGCATTACATTTAGCAACTTGATTAGACATCTCATCAATGACATTGCTATCACTTGTAGTTTCAATATCTGAAGTGTGAACGAAAGCGGGTTGTTCATAATAATACATTTCTTGAACATAATGATCAAGCACATAATTATCTTGAAAAGTGTCTGAAATTTGTAGCTTTGAGATAACATTGGAATCATAGATGGAGAGATTGGCCATAAGCATTTCCCTTGCAGATGGTGCTTCGTCACAGTTTGAGTCAAAAGCATCAAGATCATCAGTCTGGAAAGCAGCATTAATGGGAAATGTTGTTTGAGTATCTGGGCCTTGAGAAACTCCTGGATCTACTAAGAATGCAAGCTACTCCTCATCTAAAACAACCCTGGATTCCTATATCTGACTAGCATCATCTTCTCCTTGAACCACTCAAAATTCGTTGGCCTTTTAGGTTGAGTACACTGTCTTGCCATATGACCTTCACCCTGACAATTTTAGAAACAAATAACCCTTGTCTGATTAGCTACATTATTACCCATATTTCTATTACCTCCTGTGCTTGTAGCATTGCTCTTTGATCCATTACCTGCAAAACTCTGACTTTGTCTCCCTTGCACGTTTTGCACTATAACCTTGCCATCCTAAATAGTGGCTTGGTTTCTTGGATTGGAAGATGTCTTGAGTTGGTTGTTTGTTGTAAGATACCATAAGGCAATTGAAGTGCTGATGAATGCCATTGCTTTGTTAAAGCTAGCAATTGGATCATCACTGGGTAGAAATGATGGAACAGCAAGACCAGAGTCTAGCTGAGGAAAAATAGCTTGTGGTTTTTGTTGAACTTCTGGTGCTTGGTATGCTTGTTGAGGAACCACTGGTGGTGAATGAATAACATGATCATGATATGGTTGCTGATGAACGGGTGCTTCATAGGATTGCATTTATGGAATAGATGAGTAGAACTTTTGAGCAACTGGTGAAAGTTGTTGTTGATACTGTGATGGATTGTATTGAGGTTGATGGTTGTTGTAGTATGAAGGTGTGTGGTGATAATTAGCAAGCAAGGCAACAGGATCTGGAAATCTTTCACGCATCATACGGACTTCATTGGCATGGACCTCATGTTGCTTGAGATACACATATAGCTGATCGAAGTTTGATTCATGCATATCTTTTGCTAAGTTTACATCAGTCACAAACTTGCTTCATTCAGACTGAAGGTTATTCACAAACTTTGTATTCACTTGGAGTTTCTACATAGTCATCCCAATCGTGTTTATATCATTGATCAGCTGAGCAAATCACAAGTAATACGCGTGAATTGTTTCACCCTTCTCAAAAGTAAACCTGTCAAACTCATTGTACAACTTACATTCAGGTTCTTGCAATAACAGTTTGGTGCCTTCCATAAGTAGCTTGATTGTATCCCAAATTTCTTTAGCAACAGTGCGATGGTTGACAAGATTATACACATCCGAAAATAAACCCTGGAGAACAATATTAGTAGCTCGAATATCACATTCATTATGAATCTTCTTTTTGTTAGTAACTTCTTCAAAAGTTCTTGGTCTTGTGATGCCATTCTCTACAACTATTCCATATTGAAAAGGTCCATGGAGTACTGAGTCTAGAAGGTCTTTGCCGTGTTCCTTACCTCGAATATAAAGTAGCATACGACACTGCCAAGAGTTATACATACTCTTTTCAAGCATAGGAGGACGGTTAGTAGCCCCTGCTGCAATAACATTTTCTGCCATCATAGTCATCTTGAATTGATTATTGTGTGAAATGATATTAAAAATCGTTTCAATGATTAGTGATTGTTGTGTTGTTATTGTAAATGATTATGAGTTGTTCTTGTTGTGTTTAAAGTCCTTAAATTACAATGAAAGTCCTTAAATTACAAAGAAGTTTCTTAAATCGCGGGTCAGAAGCTTAAACCGCAAGATAACTAGTTAAACCGTGGGATTTTACTAAACTTCTGAAATTCTCTGTAAACCGCAAGTTAGGAGATAAACCCTGGGATCAAAAGTTCCTGATAAACCGCGGGATCAAAAGTTCCTGATAAACTGCAAGATCAAAAGTTCCTAATAAACCACGAGAATGGAAAACTTGTAAACCACGGGATTAATTCTAATAAATCGCGGAACAATAACTTGTAAACCTTGAGAATAAAACCTAATAAACCATGGGAAATACAAAGATAAACCATGGGTATAAACCTATAAACCGCGGGAGATAGTTCCTAATAAACCGCGAGAAAACTTAAGGATAAATCGCGGGTTTAACAAAGATATTCCACGAACACTTTGATTTATTCCATGGACACGTTGGTTTAATCCGCGGGATTTGTACCTGTAAACCACAGGTTCGAAGACAATAAACCGCGGTCAAGAACACAACGAGACTAAACTCAAAATCTCTTAAAAACACAATTTTGAACGTTTTCTCTTGATTTTTTTGCAAAAGTAAGTATTCCTAGGACATATTTATCATAAAAAACATAACTTGGAGGTTTTTAACAACAAAAATTGATACTTAATGTTTTTCGTGTATTGTAGCCCGAAAACACCCAAATTCGAATATTTTGCAAGATAAAACACACAGAAATACACTAGATCATCCCATGGCAACTGATACCAATTGTAGGATATCAAATCACATAAATATGTAAGTATGGAAATAGGGTTTAGATAGAGAAAGTGGTTAAGAACATCCTAGAGAGAGAAACAGATAAGAGCATGTAAATTATGAATGAACCAACACCCTCTCCATGGGATAGAGAGGGTATTTATATCCTTACAAGGGCTGGTCACCCACTGATAGTCCATAGGTTGACCCAGTTAGCTTACTAGCTTATTAAACGTTTACGCTACGAGCTAAGAACTATAATATTGGTAGTGACCGAGTCTTTTCTTGATTCCTAACATGATTAATTAGGCCAGTCATCAAAATAAGCCCACCAGCCTCATAAAAAGCTTGAAGTGTCATTTTCCTATTTTTGTGTATAAATTTTTTTGAAGTGCATGGTGCTATGCAGGACTCACATTTCCATTTTCATTTTTTGTATGCAGCAAATATGCAGTTGTTATGAGTATTTGTCGGTTTGGCACGTTTTTGGCTGCCGCCATAGCGAGGCTGGCTTGCTCAGCTTGCAACCATATCAAACATATTCGTAACTATAGTAATGTATTCTCCATTATGATAGGTAAAAGCGGTGTTGGGAATAAAAGGCTTCTTAACTGTTACTACTGCTAGTTCAAGTTACTGCTGCTAGTTATGGAAGTTACTACTACTGGTTATAGTTTCTAATGCTGATAAAGAATGCAGTAAATATTCTAAGTCATTACTACTGCTAGTTGTAAAGTTACTGCTGCTAGTATTAGTTACTACTGCTAGAAGAGTTTCTGCTATTAGTTACTGTTAGTTATACGTTAGTACTGCTGATGTGATAAGAATGAGATATTTTAGGAAAAGATATGTATGTATAAAAAATGCGGTGTAAGCCCATTAGGGTTCCTTGGTGTATAAATGGAGACCCTAGGGCATGTAGGTTAGTATCTCAATAGCATCTTAATATCTCATCATCACATATCATCTAGAAATCATTTTGTTATAGCTTCAAGGTTTTGTATAACCCCAACACTATTAAGAGTGTTCGTATTAATATATTAAGGCTGAAAGTTTGGTATTATACAATCTTGTTTGTTACTATTTTATTGCTTATTCTTCTTAATATCATAGACTAGATTTCGCATAGTCTTTGATATATCCAATCAAAGTTTCTACTATAGTTGTCTTAGATTTATTCAATACAACTAAGCCTTTTACAAGCTAAGCAAGATCTATTTGTTTGTGAAAACATGGAGGCAGTATCTTCACTAATAGTTGATGCTGCAAAACTTCCAGTGCTTAATCCAGGTGAATTTGAGCTTTGGAAAATAAGGATAGAACAGTACTTCCTAATGACAGACTATGTTCTTTGGAAAGTAATAGTAAATGGAGACTCACCTCCACCAAAGAGAACTGTTGATGGTGTTGAGCAAACATATCCTCCTACAACTGTAGAGGAGAAGTTACCAAGGAAGAATGAGTTAAAGGCAAGAGGTACATTGTTGATGGCTCTTCCAAATGAACATCAACTAAAGTTTAATACCTACAAATGTGCCAAGACTCTAATGGAAGCTATAGAGAAAAGGTTTAGAGGTAATAAGGAGTCAAAGAAAACTCAGAAGACACTTCTAAAGCAACAGTATGAGAATTTCAATGGATCAAGCTTAGAAGGACTTGATCAAACCTATGATAGGCTTCAAAAGCTTATCAGTCAGCTAGAGATTCTGGGTGAAACTATTTCTCAAGAAGATATGAATCTGAAGTTTTTAAGAAGTCTCCCATCAGAATGGAAGACTCATACCTTGATCTGGAGGAACAAACCTGATTTAGACACCTTGAGCATGGATGACCTATACAACAATCTGAAGATTTATGAAACTGAAGTTAAAGGGTCATCAAGCTCAAACCAAAATTCACAAAATGTGGCTTTTGTGTCTTCCAATAACTCTGGCAGTTCCAATCAAGCTTATGGTTCTAACTCTGCCAATACTGATAGTATGAGTGATGCTGTGATCTATTCTTTCTTTGCAAACCAATCCAACAGTCCACAATTAAATGATGAGGACTTACAACAGATTGATGCTGATGACTTAGAAGAGATGGATCTAAAGTGGCAGATGGCTATGCTGACCATGAGAGCCAGAAGATTCCTAAATAAGACTGGAAGGAAGATTAGTGCCAATGGTTCTGAGACCATAGGGTTTTACACATCAAAGGTGGAATGCTATAATTGTCATAAAAGGGCCAATTTGTAAAGGAGTGCAGGGCTCCAAGGGAGAACTAGAATAGAGAACCTATAAGGAGGAATGTGACAGTGGAAATGACAGAGACAAAAGCTTTGGTGGCTTAAGATGGACTTGGGTATGACTGGAGTGACCAGGCTAAATAAGGACCTACAAACTTTGCACTTATGGCATATACATCTTTAGGTTCTTCAAGTTCTTCAAGTTCTTCAAGCTTAGATTTTGAGGTATCTACTTGTTCTAAAGAATGTTTAAAATCTTATGAAACTCTCAAAGAACATTATGATAATCTGACAAAAGATTTTAATAAGTATCAATTAAATGTAGGAGCTTATAAAGCAGGTCTAGAATCAGTAGAGGCTAGACTAGATGTGTATAAAAAGAATGAGGTTGTTTATGAAGAGGACAAAAAGATTTTAAAACTTGATATTATGTTGAGAGATAATGCACTAACATAGCTTAGAAAGAAATTTGAAAAAGCTAAAAAGGAAAGAGATGATTTAAAACTTACCTTAGAAAAGTTTAAAAATTCATCTAAGGAATCTAAGCAAACTATTAGAGATTCAAGTAAGTGATAAGTTTAAGACTGGTGTAGGGTATGATAGTCAAGTGGTTGATAGTCAAGTGTTTGATAGTCAGGTGAATGATAAGTACAAAACAGGTAAAGGATATCATACAGTCCCACCTCCCTATACTGGGAACTTCATGCCCCCTAAATCTGATTTGGTACTTGCTGATGAGGATGAATATGTTTTTAGTGAGTCAGTAACTAGTGTACCTAATGTTGCAACTAGTAAAGTTAAGACTAGTGAGTCAAAACCTAAGTTTGTTGGTGAACCACTTATTGAAGACAAGATATCTGACAATAAGGATGAGAATGAGACTGAGTTTAAGTCTAAACAGAGAAAACCTAGTTTTGCTAAAGTAGAATTTGTTAAATCTAATGAGCATGTGAAAAATACCTAGGGAGTCTGTTGACAAGGTAAAGAATAATAAGCAAGCTAAATACCCTAGGAAAAACAGTCAAAGTCCTAGAGGTAACAAGAGAAACTGGAATAATTTGATGACTCAGAAATTAGGAAGTAATTTTGAGTTTAAAAATAAAGCTTGCTATGTGTGTGGCAGTTTTAACCATTTAATCAAAGATTGTGATTTTTATGAAAAGAAAATGGTGGAAAAACCTGTATGAAATAATGCTAGTAGGGTGAATCACCAAAATTATCAAAGATTGACTCACCCTCATTCAAAAAGAAATTTTGTTCCAAGAGCAGTCTTAATGAAATCTGGCCTTAAAATACTTAATACTGCTAGGCAAAACTCTTCAAGAGCAACAATTAATACTGCCAGACCAATTAATACTGCTTACCAAAGACCAACAACGAACTGTGCAAGGCCATCATCAAATGTTTTTAATAGATCAGATTCACATGTTAGAAGGCCATTTAACAAGTTTACAACAGATAAGAACAGTAATTTCAATGAAAAAGTTAATACTATTAGGGGAAATGTTACTACTATTAGGTCAAAAGCAGTAGTAAGTGATAATAAGGGACATGAGGCTAATGATGTTAAGGCTTTAGCATGTTGGGTTTGGAGACCAAAACAAAAGGTTTTAGATCATGTCTCCAGACATAATAGTGCATCAATGAACTTTAAAATATTTGACTATGTTGATGCATAAGGCAGATCCAAGTCTGTAATGGCTTGGGTCCCCAAGAGAGCCTGATTCTCTTACCTTTTGTGTAGGGCAATCCACAACTAGAATTGCAAGAAAAAGGAGTCATTGATAGTGGATGCTCTAGGCATATGACTGGAAACAAGTCCTACCTCTCAAATTATGAAGAAATTGATGGAGGATTTGTTACCTTTGGAGGTAGTACCAAAGGAGGTAAAATCACTGGTAAAGGTAAAATCATGACAGGTAAATTGGATTTTGAAGATGTGTACTTTGTTAAGGAGCTTAAGTTTAACCTTTTTAGTGTCTCATAAATGTGTGACAAGAAGAACAATGTTCTTTTTTTCCTT
This sequence comes from Tanacetum coccineum, assembly GCA_026074375.1. Lineage (NCBI taxonomy): Eukaryota > Viridiplantae > Streptophyta > Magnoliopsida > Asterales > Asteraceae > Tanacetum > Tanacetum coccineum. The sequence goes on from BQNB010024592.1 coordinate 34,161, forward strand.
TATTTAGAAATGATTGAATGATTGTTTTTGGTCTCCTGACTTTAAGTTATTGATGAAGATTCAGTCTTAATTGAATTCCAGAAGAACAACATATACATTGTTGACTTAAAGAATGTTGCTCCTTCAGGAGGTTTAACTTGTCTCTTTGCAAAGGCTACATTAGATGAATATAATCTTTGGCATAGGAGGCTTGGGCATATAAATTTCAAAACTATGAACAAACTTGTAAGGGGAAATCTTGTAAGAGGTTTACCTTCCAAATTTTTTGAAAATGATCACACATGTGTTGCTTGTCAGAAAGGAAAGCAACATAAAGCCTCTTGTAAGACCAAAACTGTGAGCTCTATTTTGCATCTTTACAGTGTGAACATGGATTTTTTTGTTTGGTCTAAATTTTGTAAGAGTTTAATAAATAAGATTATGGTACTGCTAGTTGTCATAGATGACTTTAGTAGATTTAGTTAGGTTTTCTTTTTAGCAACTAAGGATGAGACCAGTGGAATCCTTAAGGCTTTTATAACAGGAATAGAAAATCAAATAAATCACAGAGTTAAAATAATCAGATGTGACAATGGAACTGAATTTAAGAATAAGGAAATGAATCAGTTCTGTGAGAAGAAAGGGATTAAGAGAGAATTTAGTGTTGCTAGGACTCCACAACAAAATGAAGTAGCTGAAAGGAAAAACAGAACACTAGCTACTAGAACTATGCTAGCTGATTCAAAGTTACCTACTACCTTTTGGGCTGAAGCAGTTAATACTGCTTGTTATGTACAAAATAGGGTATTAGTATTAAGCTTCACACAAAGACCCCTTATGAACTTTTTCTAGGTAGAAAACCTGCCTTAAGCTTCATGAGACCATTTGGGTGTCCTGTTACTATTCTTAATACCTTAGACCACCTAGGTAAGTTTGATGGGAAGGCTGATGAGGGATTCTTTGTTGGATACTCTGTGAATAGCAAGGCATTTAGAGTATTTAACAGTAGAACCAGGATAGTAGAAGAGAACTTGCACATTACTTTTCTTGAAAATAAACCTACTATTGCAGGGAGTGGACCAGAATGGCTTTTTGATATTGATACACTAACAAAATCTATGAATTATAAGCCAGTTGTTACAGGGAATCAAACTAATGGTAATGCAGGTACCAAAGAAAGTATAGATGCAGGTCAAGCTGAGAAGAAGACAATACCTAGTCATGAGTATATACTGCTACCATTATGTACTCAAAATCCACCATTCTCTTCTAGTTCAAAGGATTCTCCTGATGCTGGATTCAAACCATCAGGGGAGGAGGAAAAGAAGGATGCTGAAGATCAAGAGGATGAAGATAGTGAAGTGCCAAATACAGAGGAGCCAAGAGTTAATCAAGAGAAGGATGAAAATGTTAACAGTACTAACATTATTAATATTGTTAGTTCAACTGTTAATACTGCTAGCATAATGGATAATGTTGTTGATGAGAATACAGTCTATGGATGTGCTGATGATCCAAATATGCCTAATTTGGAAGAGATTGTCTATTCAGAAGATGATGAAGGTGTTGGTGCAGAGGTGGGACCATTTAACAATTTTGGGATAGCATTCATGCCTGTCAGTCATTTCCAACTACCAGAATTCACACAAGGATCATCCATTGGAACAAATCATGGAATGATTTAATTCAGCTCCTATTAAACCAGAAGAATGACAAAGAGTGTGACTGAACATGGTATGTTTAGTTCAGTGCAACAGAGGATCAACCACAAAGATTTTCAAAATTATATGTTTGCATGTTTCTTATCACAAGCAGAGCCCAAAAAGGTAATCCAAGCATTAAAAGATCCAAGCTGGATAGAAGTTATGCAAGATGAGCTTCTGAAGTTCAAGTTACAACAGGTTTGGACCTTGGTGGATTTACTACATGACAAAAGAGCCATTGGTACTAAATGGGTGTACAGGAACAAGAAAGATAAAAGAGGTATTGTAATCAAGAACAAGGCTAGGTTGGTTGCACAGGGTTACACTCAAGAAGAAGGAATAGATTATGATGAGGTTTTTGCTCCAGTTGCTAGGATAGAAGCATATAGGTTGTTCTTATCCTATGCTTCATTCAAAGACTTTGTTGTGTACTAGATGGATATGAAGAGTGCATTTCTGTATGGCAAGATTGAAGAGGAAGTTTATGTCTGTCAACCTCCAGGGTTTGAAGATCCAAAGTTCCCTAACAGAGTTTATAAGGTAGAAAAGGCATTATATGGTCTACATCAAGCTCTTAGAGCTTGGTATGAGACTTTATCCACCTATTTATTAGACAATGGATTTCAGAGAGGAACAATAGATAAGACTTTGTTTATTAAAAAGGTCAAAGGTGATATTCTACTAGTTTAGGTATATGTAAATGATATCATTTTTGGATCTACTAAAAAGAGTTTACGCACCGAGTTTGAGAAATTAATGCATAAGAAGTTCCAGATGACCTCTATGGGTGAGCTTACCTTCTTCTTAGGACTACAAGTGACACAGAAAAATCATAGAATTTTCATCAGTCAAGAAAAATATGTGGATGAAATTTTAAAGAAGTTTGGCTTTTCAACTATGAAGACAGCAAGTACACCTATAAAGACCTCAAAGCCTTTGATGAAGGATGAAAATGCTGAAGATGTTAATGTTTACTTATATAGATCAATGATTGGCTCATTGATGTATTTAACATCTTTAAGGCCTGATATAATGTTTGTTGTATGTGCTTGTGCAAGATTCCAAGTCACACCTAAAGTTTCACATCTTCATGCTGTGAAAAGAATCTTTAAATACTTGATAGGTCAACCTAAATTGGGCCTTTGGTATCCTAAGGACTCACCATTTTATTTGGAAGCTTATACTGACAGTGACTATGCTGGTGCAAGTTTAGACAGGAAATCCATAACAGGAGGCTGTCAATTTCTTGGAAGCAGATTAATTTTATGGCAATGCAAGAAGCAAACTGTAGTTACCAATTCTACTACTAAAGCAGAGTATGTATGTCAGAACCTAGAATCACCTTCACTTCACCATGATTGAACAAGAAAAAATAGAAAGAATATAATGAAAAGAATTATAGAGAGAGGTTAGAGAGAATTTTAGAGAAAGAAACAAGATGGTTGATTAAAATTATGTGAGAAAATACAAATGAACCAACACCCTCTCCATCCTTGGAGAGGGGTATTTATAGTTAAACCATGAGGCTTTCATGCCTGTGGTATTTCTACGGGTCGGGCTTAGGATTACTTGGGCTTTCGCCCGACCGATTAGCTTACATTAATGAGCTCGTTTACCCGATCTAGCCTATTACAATGTTAATTAATTAAATTGACTGAGACCTAATATTCTTAATGAACGAACTTCCTTGTTCGACTCAATATTTGAGGCTAACAATCTCCCCCGAAGTGAGTTCATTATGACACTCCTTTGTGAGATCAATGAGATTGCTTTAGTCGTTAAGCTCTTATGATCTTTGTCTCTGTCAACATTGTAGGCTTGTTCCTTCATGCTTTGTGATCTTTGATCTTGATCCTTTTCTTGTTGACTTTGTCTTTAATTTCGAGATCTTTAAATCTTTTCATTGTTTGCCTTTATTGTCTTTGCCATCTTGAGATCTTGTGTCTTTGACCAACATGCTCATACTATGCATCATCTAGAAAGCTTGCTAATAATCTCCCTTGACAATCTTTGTCTTGATAATCTTGATATGTTTAAGGAATATCTTTAATATCAGAGTTTGCGGAAGTCTTTGTATTTAATTCTTGAGCTTTCTTGATTCTTGAATCTTGATGCTTATAGTATGTCTTTGTAGCATGAGCATGAGCATGTGGTAATGAATCTGACTCTGCTAGAATAAGGTGTCTCCATCTCCATCTTTATATGAATCCTGAAATAAAACAGTTAGCAATAAAGTGTGTGGATGAATATGGCTTTGTTATTCGCCCGGATTTAGTTGGATTAACTTTGGTTCCGTGAGGACCAACCTATGACCAGGTAGATTCAATTTAGAAGAATCTCATTGACAGGATTTTCAGCTTTAAGCGTAAGATCCTCCAACACTGATGTATTAGATTCACCATGCTAGCTTGTTCTAAATATCAGAATGTCTCAAAGCAGACAGCACAATATGAGTGAATCGGTTAGTTACTTTATGACCAATTGAGTCGTCAATTCATTTTACTGGAACAAGTTTGATTCACATTGAATCGCACCATCGTTTCTTTCTAGTTGACACAAGTTTGATTCATATAGAATCGCACAAGTCACCTACCAAGAGCTTGTTTGATGTTGGCTCAAGCAGGATTTCCATCTTCACGGTAAATACTTAAGTATCACTCGGATGTTCTGGCAAAATCACAAGGATAATGCGTAGGACTCTTGTTAACAGCTTGTGAACTTATTGATGTTCAACAAGTGTTTGACATGGAATGTGTCCTAATGAGATTTATTTATTGATCTCTTGGCTCTAGACTCGATTAGTGCGTTTTGGTTTTAGTAATCGGAGGCTGGAGCAGACTGCCACCTATTCAATATCAACAATCTCGGAGTGAGATGTCAATAGATAACGTGTGTATCTCCGTGACAAATGAGACAAGTTTCTGTTGAGAGAAACTCGAATGGCTGGGAAGGGTTGTGCATTGCATCACTGGGTCCATGACGTCTTTCTTCAATATCAGAATTCATCTTTGTGAAAACCGATAGATTATGTATTGACCCGGTTTCTGCCTAAGGTGTAGGGAGGGCTTCTTTCTTTACACCCTTTATCCATACATTTCTTTTTAATTCTTCAACCCCTTCAATGCTTACCAAGACGTCATTACTAACACCTTGTTGTGATTGTTCCAGTGTTAGCTCAATCTTAGTCGGCATTATTCCCTTATACTCATTCATCTCCAATCATACCTAAGGACTGCTATTTCTAACTATGGAGTGTCCTTGGGTAGATCCCTCCGGTTCTGGTTGGATCATAGGACTAATACCTAACCTAACCACCTTATGACTTCAGAATCGTCGTGAAATTAAGATGTTGTTGGGTATGAGATCGTAACCATAAAACCTTTTTCGAAGAGTATAAACAGCACTTTGAGTCGTTTAGATCACTTATTATTTTCTAGATCACATTTTAATTACATTTCTCCCCTTATTTTAAATACTAATGCACTTAGTTTTTGAAATACCAGGTGATTAAAATTTGACTTGAAAATTCTATGGGGAGAAAATTGTTACAGCATGAGTTATGTGGAATTGTTCTTCTTGCTCCCCCTAAATTTTACATATATGACACCAATTGAGAGAATAGGATTATGACTTTGTAAATTCCATGTGAAATTGAGTTTGAGCCTACTGTATATGTTTTTTAACAAAATGAGTGTTTAAATATTTTTAACATTTTAACATTTTTCATTTGTTTAAACATTTTTTTGAAATGTTTTAGACACAAAAAATAGACATGTGATTATGTGCCTAAACGCATTAAAGCTTGGTTTTAAACGATCCCCTTCAAAAATTGATTCACTTATAAAAAATGATTCGACTTTTGAAAGATGCATGAGGAGGGAGTTGTTTATTTATTTCGCACACATAATTTGAAAGACTTTGAATACCTTTTTAAGAAATTCTTGAAAATGTGTTTCAACTTGTTTTCAAAAACCAATGTTACTTGAGCTCAAAAGACTTTGAATATATTTTGAATTGACTTTTTATGTCAGCTCAAGTCCGAGAAGTTGTTATCTTCTGGTAGTGAGGATAAATGTACATGATTACACACTTTCCTTTATTTGAGGACCAGGTTGTTATCTGTCATTTAATAACAAGTCATTGACTTGAGCTACAAAACTTTGAATGTTTTGTTGAATAGCTCAAGACCGAAAAGATTTCTCTTTTCATTGTTAAGGATAAATGCACTGAAGCATACATTTTCCTTTTCTTTGAAGAACGGGTTATTATCTGACATTTAATAAAAAACCATGAAGAAAAATAGAAATGACATGTTTTGAAAGCATTTGAAACTCCTGTTCGAACTTCATTTACACGCCCGTGTCGATATTAATCAACATTTCTAGGTACGTAAATGTTATTGATTCCAAGAGACATGTCGAGAAGAATATTTTTGTGAAACATTTTCTGGTTTTTTTTATTTTGTATTTTTCCTTTTGAAATTTTATATTTTTGTATTTTTATTTTCAAAAATATTTTCTAACATAATTAAAAATGGAATGTTTATACAAAGAAGACGTTGATAAAATATTTACATTAAATGAACCCTTTGAGGAGATGGGTTCAGAAGCTATTGAAGTACCTGCACTCAAAGATGAAGATTTTGCACAAATAACAGTGTTAGGATTATGTGTTTCCTTTCATAATGGTGAAGCACTATCATTTATGTTGTAGCGGGTTTCAACTGAATTTCTAATAGGAATCCACTTAAGACCAACTTGAGTAAAGATTCTACCAGTTGGTTTCCATTTAAGACCAGATCTAGGAGGCGTTGTATTCAGATACACATTGGAGGACTTATTTGGAGAAAACCTTTGTCCTATGGGGATCTGTCTACCATGATTCTTAGAGTCGCTTTTATTTTCTACGGGTATATATCTCTTTGTTGTCTTATGGGATTGTGCATCCTTTTTCTGTGCAGAGGCACGGGAATTCACCTTTGAGAGGTATTTTAAGATGCACTCATCGTGATTTGCACTATAAATGCACTTTTTGCATGTAGGACATGCCAAGTCTTTTGACTTCAAGAAAGGCTTTTGATTCCTAGGTGAATCTGCTGTGTTAACAGTTCTATTCGATACACGACTACTCATGGATGGTGACCAATTCCTAGGTTGTTGATTAAAGTTCCTAGGTTTTGGTTTTTTACCATTAGCAGTGTTCGGTAATCTAGCAGATTGTTGCACACTAGGTTTGGTATTCAAGGCTTTGTCTTTCTGAAGTTGTGGCTTTTTCTTAGCTTCCTCTAGGTAGTAGTTATGAACCATGTCATTTGAGCCTACAGATTCCCTTGGTGACTGAAATGACACATGCTTTGGGCTATTTCTAGAAGGGCCAGGTGCATTCACATCATAAGGCTTAGCAAAAGACGATTTCCTATCTTGAGGCCAAGAATGTAGAGTGACTGGTTTTGTCAAATCATGCAACACACCAACTTGGGAGGCAATCCTATGTCTTGGCAATTGGGATCGTTCAGATGTATACGCAGTTGGTTGTCTTACCACTGGTTGATTTCTGATTGGTTGCAAAGGCGGTTTCCCCAAGATTGATTGTTTTTCAATATTAGTGTCCACACCCTTTCCTTTGTTCTTCTCAATGATTTTCTTTAACTCACTTATGGCAATATTCTTGTCTTGTAATTGTGCTTTCAAATCTTGTATTTCAAAATATTGTTCACGCTCTTTCAGAAATACATTTGACGCTTTTTCTTTGTAAACTGTATCATTTTTCATTTGTTTTTGACATTGTTGTAAAGCCAGTTCAAGAGAAATCGAGTGTTTTTCTAATTTAGCAAAACTTCGTAAAAGCTCAGTATAAACTTCTTTACTAATAGATTTAGTTTGTTTTGAAAGCTTTTGTGCAAGACATTCACATTCTTTCACTTTATGATCATATAAGCATTGCAATTCAGCATGAGCATCTAAATCAGATAACGAATGCAAATAGGAACACATAACATCATTAGACACACATTCTTGCAAGAGCATATCATACATGTTTGAAAATTCTGCTTTATTAGATTCAAGTTCATCAATTTCATTTTCAAGGGATTCAACGTACTTTAAATCAACATGCATTTCTTGCTTAAGTTCATGAACAAATGTGAAACTATCATTCTATGTCTTAAGGGCAAGAGACATCAAACATGTCTTAATTAGGATTTGCATATCATGAGCAGTTAGGGCACGAAGATTAAGATGATCCTGTGAATGTTTTACCTAAGCTTGATCGACAAGTTCTCTAAAATGATTTATGTTATTCGTCATGACATTATATGCTTGTCTACTTTTGCTTATTGATTTAAAAACAGGTAAGAAATCTATGTTTTTGAAAATATTTGGTTTTGTTTTCACAAATGAGTTTCTCCACATTTTCTTTCTTATTTTATTTGCATGTGCCAATTGTATTTGATATTCCTGGGTAAGGGGCTTAAAAATTTCATAAAGACTATTTAACTTTGTGTAGTCAAAATGTTTCACTAAGTCTTTATTCAATTTTGATCGACTCTCTACTTCAAGAGTCGGAATCTCTTCCCTATCGGGGATGAGTCTGTTTGCAGGATCAGATTGGTCATGTGGGATCTCATACAAACACGGTTTCTCATATTGAGCCTTTTTAAGGTACATTGGATTCGCAAAGGTAGGTCTTCCATTAAATGTTGGCCATTTGGGTGCTAACATATGAATGGTCTGGATTGACTGGTTCCTTTTGTAAACAATTTCATTCAAGAACTTTAATTGCTTTTCCCTTGAAATCATTTTGTCGATGTCTTTTTCCTCCTTAAGTTTCAAATCCGTTATTACTTTTGTTTTCTCTTTGACAAGACCTTCGTAATGTGACTTTGTTAAAAGACTCTGTTTGACTAACTCATTGTGTTTCTCTTTGACAACTGAGATTTCATAGGCTTTAACTTTTAAACCTTCTTTTATGTCAATCTCTTTTTGAGCTAATAGTCCTAGAGTTTCATTTAACTTACGTTGAGTCTGTTGTAGGAACTTCCTGGATCTTTGCCATATAGCTGTAATGTGCTTCCAATTCTTGTTCATCAATTTCTTCATCCGTGTCTGCTAGCCAGTCAGATTGCTCTGCTTGAAGTTGAACACCTTTCTCAGCTTGTTTACACAGCAACATCTTTTCCTTGTGATACGTAGAGTCTTTAACCCGTTTTGGCTTTCTACATTCTTTAGCAAAACGACCAAATTCCTTGCAGTTAAAACACTGTATTCCAGACTGCTGCACTACTTGACCACCTACAGTCTCCCTAGCCCCAGCAACATTCACTGTCTCCTGATTCCCAAACTGTCCAGTCTCATTGTCATTCTTGTATCTTGGAGTAGTATCTACATTCTTGTTTCTGGTGTTTGAGGAAGTTCTGAGGTTGTTGTTGGTAGGTTTGAAGAGTTTCTTGAAGTACTTTGCAATGAGAGCCAATTTTTTCTGCATTTCCTTATCCTTCTGAGCTTGTTCAGGATCACTGTCTTCTTCAGAAGCTGACTCAGATAGAGGTGTGATTGGTTTGAATATCTCTTTGCCTTTGTGTCTTGTAGATGCATGAGATCTGGTTGGAGTCGAGGCTTTTGATGTTGGTGCATATGATTTGTGAGACTTTGATGTTTGATAATAAGGATCTTGATGTGATTGAGCAGTAGCAACAAGTGCTAATGGGTTAGCATTCTTGGCTATTCTTTCAGAAAGGAGTTCATTAACTTCCTTTTGATATTGTTTCAGAATGTCAAAGAGCTTGTGATATGAAACTTCATCCAACTTGTGTTGTTGCTTGACAATTGTTACAAACCTTGACCATTCTAGTTGAAGTTGTTGAAGAAATTGAACATTGACTTGCATCGTAGCAACTGTCAAATTGTTTTTGATAATTTCATTTATCAGCTTGTAAAACCTTGTGTAATATGACTCAATTGTTTCTCCATTGTGAGAGGTGAATTTTTCAAATTCCCAAAATAAGTTTGTCTTGACATCTTTAATTTTGAGGGATTCACCTTGGTGTAGCCTTTCGATAGCTTCCCACATTTCATGAGCTGTCTTGCATGCATACACAGTTAAGTATATTTCATCTCCAATTCCAGTCAATATCAAATGAATCGCTTCCTTTTCTGATTCAAAATGAGCTTTGTTTGCAGGAGACATATTCAGGACAGTCTCAACTGTTGTTAGTTCAGGAACTTCTGGAGAATTATCTGTTGTAGGTACAGCTAGAATTACGACAGTGGTTGGAGTGTAAGGACCTTCGAGAATGCACTTCCTTAAGGCATCACCATTTGATCTTGTATCAATGTATCTTAAGAACTGTGATCGCCATTGTGCATATCGTCCTGTTGCAAGCATTGGTGGACGATCCCTTGAACCAGCTGCCATGATGTTGTTATGCATTTGACTGTCAGTTGTGGAAGTTACAATTGGAGTTGTCATGATGAATGATTGTAGAATTATAAAGTGAAAATGATTTGTAGGATCTTAAGCAGGTAAAGTGATTGTTGTTGTGGATTGAATTCAATTAACGTTCACGGGATTTTACAAATCTTTGATTAAAACCGAGAAAAGAATCGTATCTTTAGCGGGATTTTACAAAATCAAGAAGAAACCGTAAAGCAAAAATGAATTGATGTTGAAATCGTTGTTTTCGTTGAAGAACTTGAGCTTTTGTAACGATTTGGTGAGCTAAAAATGATGACCGGTGCACAAACGTTGAACTTTAAATGAGAAACGGTTGATTAAACCTCAAATAGGGACAAACGGTGTAATAACGATTCACTTTTAAGGACTTACGGGCTGTTTTGGAGCAAGGAAGGACTAACAGTGTAAAATTGTTTCAATAAAGAGGGTTAATGAGCAACTAAAGGATTAACTTTGAAAGTGTCATGAGTTCAAGGACCAAAGTTGCCAATTCAGAATTTTATTGTAATAATTTAACAATTTCCCTCCATTCTGTTGTCTTCCACGATTTCAAAATAAAAAAAACTTTTGTTTATTCGTTTTGATTCGGTGTCTTTTATAAGCTCATACGGTTATCGTCGGTAAAATCCAAATATACCGCGTTGATCGAAAAGATGTCACGATCACGATGGTATAAGTTAAACTTCCCGTAGTGCACCGTCACTCGAACTTGAAAAACCCGAAACAAGATGTTATATTTCGCACTAACTTTGGTTCAACATATTTCGCATGGTTTATATAAATTTGGCCATAGTTTTGTCTTATAACATGTAATATTTCGCATGAATAACCTGTTTACACATTTCGCTTAAGCTGTGACAACATATTTCGCTCAATGCAAACCTAGAACATATTTCACATGCTTCAAAGTGTTACATGTTTCGCTGCCTTCATAAACTTTGTCATATTTCGCACGATGCAAAAATAAACCCAGAACTATCTTTTCGAATAAGCAGATATAAGCTCAAAACTAAGCAACGAAAGAAGGACAAAGAAGCCAACCAACAAGCAATCACGAGTAACAAAACTACAAACAATGGCAGTAAGCCGAATATCAAACCATCAGGCGACGAATACGAACCCAAAATAAGCCGAGATAACAACGAATAAGCAACAAGAGATTTGATTAGAAAAGAACAGTTGAAGCTTTATGTAAACTAAGCTTATAAAATTAAGTCGTGGACCAAGGATAAAAAATGCGTTTGAATAAATAAATAAAAATTTTGAAAGAAGTTTACCAGCCACCAAAAATTAACTATTACTATACTAAAATTGGCTTGATAAGAAAATTTAAAGATTTTAATTTGAGATAAGTAAAAACAAGACAAATAACCCGTATCTTTTAAGCACTAAATCACCACAAACAAATCATTAAACCCACCCATGGCGAGTGATACCAAATGTCGGTAACCCAATAACACTTTCACTTCACCATTATGACCAAGAAAATAAGTTAAGAGATGATACAAATTTTAGAGAGAGGTTAGAGAGAGAAACTAGAGAGAATAAAAAGAGATGGTTGATTACAAAGTGTAAGAAAATACAAATGAGACCAACCGACTCTCCATCCATGGAGAGTGGTATTTATACCTAGACTAAAAGGCTTACTTCACTACTACAAAAAGTACTTCCAAGACCTGTTGTAGAATCCTTCGAGACCTGTTTTCCATGGGGTCTCTAAGTGGGGGGCTCTCCATGTGAAATCATATCCAGACCGGTTATAAAACCGGTCTAGTTTATAACAATCCAGACCGGTCTCCAGCTAAATACCCGGTCTTAATATCTATATTGAGACCTGTTTAATTATGGACAACTGGTCTTGGTTATATGCAACAGGACCGGGTTTCTATAAGTAAACCGGTCTGGATTACCTTTTTGAAAAAAAGATTTTTTTAATTTTTCTATTTCTAGCAATCACAATACCCTGCAGTTTCCTGTTTCTGTTTCCAGCAATTGCAATATAGTAACACATACAGTTTCAACACAAACAGCTTTTGATCAAGAAATTTAACTAATAAACCATAAGCGTTTACATACATTCCAGAATTTAACTTAGATGATAACGAGTTCTAGCACTAAACGTACGTACATTCCTAATAACGAGTTCTAGCACTAAACGTACGTACGTTCCAAAATGCCTTCTACAAGAAAGTAGTTCGTACATATCATCTTAACTTAAATACTTCAACGTGCAAATGCCTCAAACAAAATACAACGGCATAAATAACAACCACCTACTAATAATTATGATCAAATGGACATAACTTAGGCCACTTTCAATATGTCTTCATCAGACTCATGGAGAACGAAGCGATTGTCATGCCCAAGGATCTACATGGTAGAAAAACGTTACAAGATAGTGTTGAGAGCAATAATAAATACAAAATTCTCAAAGAATAAAGAATATGTTGTTATTAGAATTCCAGCTACTTATTGCATCCTAAATATGAAAATTTCATTTACATACCTGAAATGATCCTAAGGCATATTACATACCAGTGTCAGAAAAATGGTCTTGATGAACGGTTTACAAATTCAATAGCATCCATTTGAGTACATAGTAATCCCGCCTATCCCAATAAAACAGCTTGTTGATTACACTAGCATTTGAATAAACAAAGTACTATATACATGTAGAAGATAGTATAACAAAAAAAAATGTTTGTAATTTTATCTAATTAATTTTGAGACAGGTAACCCTCTGACAACTTTGCAAAAAACGCAACAAACTTATTTAAACAGCATTGCATAGCCAAAACATCGCACGGTGATCCATTTCTTGATCTTTGGCTGATGTGAATCCAAGATTAGCACAGCACATTGCTTAGGGCAACAACAAAATAACTCCCAATGGTTCTCCTGATAAAGGTAAAGACAAAAATATTGGACCCTTATATGCACATAAAAATTAAACAATTTAAAAACAATACATATCAATAGAAACTTTTTCTATGAAGGCCGGCCAGTGAAAAAAGTCGTAGGAAGAACTGAATGCTCTCATTCAAGTAAACTTTAACACCTGAAGTATTGTGAAGGCATTGACTTCCTTGAATCAAATATGGGTTTAATAGACCACAGCGGTTGGAACTTGACTGCATCAACTTGTATAGCCCCCTAAAAACAAAACAAAACTATATATATAAATCTTAAAAAACCAATAACTAGTCTAAATAAACAATCTCAAACAACCCCTATACTACAAAACATTCCCACACAGCCCTAACTATAAACAAACCCAAACAGCCCTAAGTATATAAACAGTCCCCCAACAGCCCCAAGTCTCAAACTAATTCGCAAACCGCCACGCAAATCAGCATACAAATCCCAAACAGCCCCCACTCTATATGAATCCTAAACATTATTATTATGTTGAACCGGCTGTACAATTAATTTTTGCATTTAAGCTAATTTGCAAGTTTTATTACAGCCAAAACCAAAAACTGTAGTATACATGTAACAACTTCATGATAAAAATCAAGTCAAACACGCAATTCCAAACAACCCCTATATAAGCAATTCCAAACAGCAATAATTTTCAATAAGAGATTACATAATAAAACAAGATTTAATACTTAAAAGTAGATTGAAAAGTACACGTACAGTTAAAGATAAGTTACAATGCTTGCATTCGATCTTTCCATTCGCCCACATTTTCTAAAATGTCACTACATACAACCGTTAATATAATAAGGATCCCTCTTGCCCGACATACATACCAATCAGGAACATCTAACAACATAACCTGAAAGTAGAATCATCCACAGGCTCATCAACGAAGATAGGCTGCATTCAATAACGGTCCTCATCACAGGCAATGAATCTCCTACATCAATTCATCTGTCTCTAAACACTATCTTAGCTCTTGAGCAGCAGCTTTTTGAGCAGCAGCTTTTTGAGCAGCTTTTTGAGGAGCCGTCAATGCTTGAATCTGTTTTGGCGTTTGCTTTAAAGCTACTTGGGCAGCGGCTTTTTGAACAACAGGTTTTTGAAGAGTAGCATTTTGAACATCGGCTTTTTGAACAGCGGCTTTTTGAACATCGACTTTTTGAACATCGGCTTTTTGGACATCGGCTTTTTGAACAGCGGCCTTTTGAACAACGACCTTTTGAACAGTGGCTTTTTGAACAGGGGCATTTTGAACATCGGCTTTTTGAACAGCTTTTTGGGCATTTTTCAATGCATCTTTTTGTTGGAGTATTGGCGCAGATGTTGTGTTCTCGGCCACCTAAGAATAAGCCATTATATTTTTTGAATATTGTATCATTACGCAATATTTCAAATCATCATAAATCAAAAGATTTTGTTTTAAAAAGTTTTTGTTACCAGATCAATTTCAAGGGCAAGCACACTTGTCGGCGTTGTTGTTTTCATTTGTTGATCTTTATTTTTCGACGTTGGTGTTATCTCCTGTTATCATTTTCCATTTGATGTACGTGAAAAAATGTTACTAAGTACAATATACAAAAAGATAAGTTAGTTTTGTTGATGTACCTTCATGCGACTAATTCTGCATTGAGGCCATTGAAAAAAGCTCCCACAATCGCTTGACCTAATAAGTAACCGACATTCCATCTCCACCGGGTCACCGAAGCTTTACAGTTTTTTATAAGCCGGAAGAAACCTGTCTCCTGACACCTTCATGTATGTAGGAAATATGGGAACTCCATGATCAATAACCGTCTCTGATTGGATATACAACCCCCCATGCTATCGAAGTTTTATCTTTAGTGTATGGTGAAAACAAATAGCACTTTGCAGACTCCTAATAAACATGAAACAATAAAAACTTTTTAGTGCGCGATTATAAGTATTATCAAGGGCGGTGCACTATCACTATGGCTGTTAATCACATCAGAAAACAACATGCTGAAATTTTACACATGTTGTTTTGTGATGTGTTTGTCAATTTAATTCTGAAACTGATATTGACCATCAAAATATAGTAGCGCATAATATTTTGGTTTAGATAGCTTTTTTCATGTTAGATTACGAAAGGTTTCATAACCACAGCAACAAAGTGCAAGCAACCACTATACTACGTTTAATCTAAAATCACATTACCCGTTATCTCCACGAGCGGTTGCTAAAACTTTTCGGTGACTCATGATTAGCTACTGTGGTCGACCCACAACTGCTTTGCCTGGACTCAAGCTTGGATTCGAGCTCAGCAATCTTCTTGTCATATGTGGCTTTGATTTCAATTTTAGCTTTCTTTGGTAATTGAATTACTTCTGCCTTATGGTGGGCCGTGAGGAATGATTCATACTTACTTCACGTTCCTTTTCTCTTTGACCTACCCCTCTATCCTTTTCGAAAACAACATTCCCAAAGTCCCCTTGTACGGCCCCCATGCTCAGGTCCAAACTCTTCTATTAGCGGGTCAATTCCAGCTTCACAAAGCCCTTGAGACTTTCTCTTATCCGACTCTACCTATTCATTAATGAACTATTTAAGGCAATTGGTTGATTAAAAATGTTTTGGGTGTGTGGGTGGTGTGAGTGCCAGTTATCATGACAAGCAAATATGGATAGATGTAAATATTTACCATTTGTTATGATTAAGGTCATCCATAACAGTGAAAAAATCATATTCCTTTTAGTTTTTTTTCCCGTTTTTTGAACACCGAGCCATTATCCATTTTTGAGTACGAAGATCATCTATATTTTTGATTTCATTCTTGAGTGCTTCATTTATTTCAATTTTATCCCAATTAACCCTTCCTTCGGCCTATGATACCCAATCGTCCCAGGACAAATGTGGATGAATCTTCTGAAGAGTTGGCAAATAACCTCCCTAGTATGTCGCATATTCCTTCACTAAAAAGGTAACGAACAAATAGACACATTATTACAATATCATATCATGCTTCTTATAATAATAATAAAGTAAACAAACCGTTTTTATCGCTGCCTCTTCTTAGCTACCAGAATGTTTCCCATATCGTCCTTGTTTATCATAGTGTAATCATAACAGAGGATCTTACCCTTGAACCATAAAAGTCACTTTTCAAGATGGGTTTTTGAATTCTCTTCCACAGCTAAGATTGCATTGTTTGATTGTTGTTTTTTAGCATCATTGTTTTTAAGATCAAAAAAGTCCTGTTTGATGTAGAAATTTAGCATATTAATACTTGTTAATAACTTACTGATGTACGTAAGTAAAATTCTTAGAAAAGTTATACCTTCACATTCAACCACAATGCTTCTTTCTGTTCCTCCGGCACGTGACGCCAAGTCTAATAGGTTATAGAAATCCTAAGCCTTGTAATGTTTCCCATGTGATTAGCAAACCAACATTGATGGTCATTTATAGCTTTGCCAAACTTGTTGAATACGACATCAAATGGCTCCACAGGTTTAGTCTTCATTTTGTTGGGTCCTCTTTTTTTTCGTTGTGAAACAGATCCATGTTTTGCATAGTGTATTCTATCAGTACTAACTTGAACTAACAGACTTAACTTTAATACTAACAGTATTAAGTCTGTTTACAATATTTTCCTAACAAGGTAAGCTTTCTAGGAATGGCAAGTCAGTCAGGTATGGTAAATGTGGAAATATGGGTCATAACAGGAAAGGCTGCAGGGTCGAGGTGGTGCAAATTAAGCTGGTGGCTCTAGTGCAAGGAATTTCTCTGGTCAAGCTGGTGTAACATTTCTCACTTTCAGGTCATTTTATGACATCTATTATTCGTTACTATTTATTTTGGTCCGATACGCGTTTACTTTTAAATTAACTTGTAAGCTAAATCACGTAGACTAGAAATAATCATTTAATGTAAATGGTCATCAAATAAATTAAGGTTTACGTCATCCAAGTAATATATAATTATTAAGAAGATAATTATTAACTTTGCGTGTTTTATTTTATTGGTCACGTAAAAGGGTTTACGTTTCACGATAAAATACATTCGGACGCACCCCGGATATACCTAGACTTACCTAGACTCAAACCAATACCCACTTTTAACCTGTAAACACAAAATTTGTATAATTATTGTGTTATCAAGTCACAAAGGCCGAATAAAATGGTTTATCACCATAAACAATTCGTCCCATGTGGTTTATTAGCTAACAAATCTTGTCATGATCCTTAAAAGTACTAGTATAACTTCTAACTAATTACGATTAGTACCTAATGTCTCCTCTAACCTATTACACATTGGGCAATAACCATTGAACCCTTTCCTTGCCTTTTCTAGCCGCGGTTAACCAAGAAACAAGCACACAAATCCTTAAGATTTCCTAATCTAGCTAAATCTTGTACATTCTTAGCTAATTAAAGCTTGTACATGGTGGTTTATTAAGAAAACCATGTGTGATTAACTAGAACTCCCCAAAACCACTATGTTGGCTCGTTTTCTAATCAAGAGAGAACCAAGGAGAGCTAACTAGCTTCATGCCTATAAATACACACTCACTAGTTCATTTGATACATTTCCTAACACTTAAACACTCTCACAAAATAAACCAACTCCCTTTCTCCCTATTTTCATTCGGCTACCTTGTAACTGAATCCAAACACGACCCACATTTACTATAAGGACTCAAGGAAGCTTTTAAGGTCGAGCATAAGGGCATAAAGAGGGAACACGAGCTAGGAACTAGGGTATATAAGCTTTGAAGCTTGGGTTATATACATGTTTGGGTGTATACATTCGTGTGTACTTCACAATCTACGACTAAGGCTCTAGGACCTATTGTAAGTGTCGTCATTAAGCCTCTTAGGTCATACTTATTTCGTTATATTCTTTGTCTAAGTATATAAGTCACGTAAAAATATATTTTGGACATATGCGTGTGCATGAACATGCATGGTTTGACCCATGCATGGTTCACGCACCCATAGTTAATGAACATAGACTTGTGTGGTGCGTACATGAACTAAAACAGGGTTAATATTCAAATTAAGGCCTAAGTCTTCCATTTAAAATGCAAGGGAAGTGACCACTATGAAAAACATTTCGTGTATGCGAAATGTATAGATGTTATACGTAAACTTTTGTTAAAAATGAAACCTCATGGCTTAGGATCACGTATACTAGCTTATTTAACGAGTGCATGTGTTGAAACACGATTAATAAACGTTAACAAGTGCTTAACGAGAGGAGTAAAACCCTAGAAACCAAACTAGTGGACCAAGTAACCATTTCGGGTCACATTGGGCCTAACAGCCCACTGTGGAGCCCAACAGGCCCAATAATACGCTACCCTATGAGGTCGTTGCTTAATGATAAGCTCTACAAGCTTATTTAGAGACCCATAATGCTTATTTGGGTTACATGGACCTTGCTTTGTCATTTGGAACCCAACCGAACCCTTAATGGGCTCATTAGCCCACTAACGAGTCCACTGCAAGCCATAAGCTCACAATAACCTTAATCGGCTTATTGGTGAACTTATAAGGTTTTGTCGGGCTCAATGGACCTAAGAAATGTTAATGGACCTAAATGGACTAAGTCAACCTAATTAAAAACATATTCAGGTTCCTATTGGGCCTAGCAGCCTAATAACGAAAGCTTAGTTGCTTATTTAATAAGTCAAACCTAAAACAGACCCTAATGTGCTTATAAGTCTAGAAAATAAGTTAGAAATACTTAATGGACCTTTTAGACCTATTCAGGTTTGAGTTATTGGGCGCGCAAGCCCAATAAGCTCGAATAAGCTTCAATAAGCTCTCCCGAGCTTATTTTTAGCTTAACTAACTTAAATAAGCTAAACAAACGCTTTTGTACTTTTTAAAACTTAATCAGAACTTTAAAACACTTATTGGACCATAACGGGCCCAATAAGGTCCATTAAGCCAAAATAAGCTCATCCGAGCTTATTTATAAGCAAGGACAGCTCATACGGCTTAAAGGAGCTAAACGAAATGTAATGCCACTTGTTAGAACTTAATTGGAGTTAAAATGTGATTTTACAAGTTGAGGGACTAAAAGTGTCAATTTGCAATCTACAGGGTCAAAACTATCAATCCTAATTTTAACAAGTACAAGGACTGTTTCTGTCATTTCTGGAAACTAAGGGACTGTTTTCAACATTAAGGGACCTAATGTGTAACTTGCGTAAAGTTAGAGGACTAAAAATGTAATTATGGAAACTTAAGGGTTTAAAATGTAAATATTATGAATTTTAAAAACCTAAGGGCTGTTTTGTAATTATAGGAAACTTTAGGGTATTTTGTGAACGAAAGTGAATTTATAAACACTTAACGAGGCGGACGAATTATAATATATTCGGATATCATTCGGTTTTGAACACGACTTAATAAATAAGAATAATTATTAACAAAGCTTATACGTTTCCCAAAAGCCATCGCGTAAGTACAAATACAATAATCGTGTGCATCACCACACAAGTGATAACAATATATATAAACTAGCAATTGATTTTAGTTATACATTAAGGGGATGCTTGGTTCGTATCAGGTTATGGGAATAGGAAAGGCAATAGGAATGCAAAGGAATGCTAATGGGTATTAGCATGGCATTGATAGTGCTTGGTTCACGGTAGGTAATCGTTGTCATTTTATCGATAAACCAAAAAGCATAAAAAGTTATGCTTAATTTTTATGAAATATTAACAGGTTTTAAAATTTATGTGAAGGTCATATGTGATCTACCAATCGTATCAATCACATCAACCAATTGTTAATATGAAATTTGGTTATGAGAGGAGTTTTGCAATATGCTTTCACGATGGTGCAAGAACAATTTAAAACCTGTATATATCAATTTGAATAAAAACAAATTATTAAGAATCCTCTAATATTTGCATCCAGATAAAAGTATATGCAAGAAGCAATAGCACAGTATATACAATGATGCATAACTGTGAAAAGTTAAAAAAATGAGTTAAACATTCTCAATTAAACATTCTCAATGATGGAGTACAATTTTTACTAAAAAAAGTATATTAATCGAGAAAAATACAGTTACTATATTAGAAGCTATCATTTGTTGAATATTGAGAAAGTGGGTGAGAGAGGGAAGATGAGAACGTGATAAAATTAGAGAGCAATGATAGGTAAAACCCCCAATTTAGTGGGTAATGACCCATTACCCTGTTTTAAGCAATGACCCATTCCTTTATGTTCAACCAACCATATTTATTTATTACCTTACCTATTCCTTACTACCCAAAACCCTCTACCAAGCACGCCCTAAGTCGTTAGCCTAAATATGTAGACTAAGACTGGCCGTATTTACTTAGGTATTTGACAGTGTGATTCATTGCTATACTTGGATATATTTATCATTCAGAGGACTACCTTCTAAGGTGAGTTCATAGCCCCATGTTTTACAATTTCTTAAATGATTTACATCTCTGGGGTGAGAATATGCTTGTTTTACAAATTGGACGCAAGCGTACATTTTATACAATGATTACGTGTTTTCCTAAGTAGCGATAACCCACTGATCCCTTTATCATGAACTGTCAATTACTGGATTGTGAGCGCGAATGTTATAAATAGATCTATTTGGGATTGACAATCCCCGTTCGGGTGATTAGCTATCACTGGGAACGAACGTATACCATGTCGGATTTGAGATGTTACGGGTTAGAACATCATTCACGGGCAATTATTGGCAATCTATTTGCATTCATACATGTCGAGCTTCAGTGTCATGAGCTTAGAAAAACGTAACTACTTTTTATGATGTTTGCATTTGTTGCTTAATCATACACTTGGAAATCTTGTGGTCCTACTATTGATTTACATAAACCTATGAATTCACCAACTTTATGTTGATATTTTAAGCATATTTTCTCAGGTCAATAAGGCACGAGGTGCTCAGATACACGTGGGTGGTCACTCTTTGGGAAAGAGTCAGTACTATGATGTTGGGCGTATTACATTTTGGAACATTTGTTATGTACCGAAGTTCTTGAACTTATATTGTCGATCCATACCCTCGAACGAACAATTTGAAGCCATGAGCTTATGTAATGAACAAGTATTTTGTTAATCCAATGTATCTTTTTAAAACGACACGTTAGTGGTCGTTCTCATATCTTGTGCCATTGATCTATGAAGTAACGCCCTCGGATATTCAACATTCCGCTGCTACCCAGATTTGGGGGTGTTACAGATTGGTATCAGAGCCAAGGTTATAGAGAACCAGGTCAAAAGTTTTTGTCTGGACTATAACCATTTTCAAACGCTGTTTTCACAAATGGGATTTGCACGGGACATACATGCATTACTTGTTTGCATCTAGCACATATATGCTTACATGATACACACTATTTTAGCATTAGTAGGTTACTAAGTGCTTACATGATTGATATATGCGTATATAAAATATACTAAGTATAGTACTATAAGAGTCTTATAGATATAACATAGAGACCACTCTTATAATTAAAGCTTATAGACATATCATACCGATCTCTTTTATAAGTAATACTTATATAAGTTATTTTTGCTTTTTGCAGTAGTCATGTCTTCTGCATCATCTGCGGTTACCTACACTTCCGTCTACACCGACTCTGAGCCCGGCCAGCGGAGCTTTTTGGTGGAGCCGATGATTGACGGAGATATCTGAGGGAGGCATCCCAGGGTCAATCGTATTTAAGTACGACGGACTCCGATGCAGCCAGTCCTAGTAGTCCCCCCCCCCCATCACCGGATTCTTCCAGGCCTAGAGGATCCACAGACACCGCCAGTTCCTCAAAGCGAGGATGAGCGTTAAGCCTATGTTAGTACAGGCACTGATCTCTGACTACGTGCCAGAGCCTATATACCCTAAGTATATACCATTTGGGGATGGCATGAGTTTCTAGCTGAGGAGAAAGACAACATTACTCATCTGTTGACTTCACCTCCCCCCATAAGCTGAGTTACCCGGATATGTTATTGAGTCAGATCCCGAGGAGGATCCAAAGAAGTACGAGGATGATGAGGCAAAAGATGGTCCGGTTGACTATCCTATGGACGGGGGAGATGATGGAGATGATGATGACGGCGATTCATCTGGGGATGACGCTGATGATGAGGATGAGGATGATGAGGATGAGGAGGAGGAGGAGGAGCACTTAGCTTCGGCCGACTTTGCTGTTGTTGTGCCTGCTGATGAGCCTGTTTTCTCACCTGAGGGAACAGAGCTTGTTATACCACCACCCTCCACTGACCTTACTATTAGGGCTAGGATTACCGTACGGCCTTAGGCTTCCATATCCCTCCCACCAGAGGCAGAGTTTGAGAGACTTCTGGCCATGACTACTCCATCACCATCACCACCTATCTCAATATCGCCACCCTCTGCAGGGGAGCGCCTTGTTAGGTGTATGGCCCCACCTGCACATGCATCACCACCACCTGTGCCATCACCCTTACTACCATCATCTGGGTGTCCAACCTAAATCCAGACACTCAGGATAGCATCCACCTAGACCCTTATTGATGCAGTTACTGCCGTGTTACCATCACCTCCACTACCACCACTACCACCATCCCTATACATACCACCACCTGTTGACCGTAGGGATGATATTCCCGAGTCTGAGCAGCCACCTCGTAAAAGGTTGTGTTTGTCCACCCTAGGCTCCAGATACTAGATCGGGGAGAGTTCTACTGCTAGACCTACCAAAGGTCGGGGGATAGATTATGGGTTAGTCAGCACGGTAGATGCTGAAGAGAGGAGCAGAGGATTAGAGATGTTGGGTATGGTATTAGGGATACTTGGGTAGATCCGACAGATGTAACACCCCCAAAATGGGTCGCAGCGGAATAAGGATCCGAGGCGTGTTACTTCAAGATCAACAGCACAAGATATATATAAGAACGACACAAAAAGTCGTTTAAATTGATACATTGGATTTAATTAAAAGACATATTACAAAAGCTTATAGCTTCATTTGTTCCTTGTTTAATATTACAAAAGATGACATAGATTTCCCAAATATGATATAAAAGTCTTTAAGTGTGCAATCCAAAACGTAACCCAATGCATCCTTGGCACCTCGTGCCTATTGACATCCTGAAAACATTGCTTAAAATGTCAACAAAAATATTGGTGAATTCATAGGTTTATGTATTTAAATTATGCAGGACCGCAAGACTTTCCCGTGATGTTACAACATATGCAACCAATCACAAAACCAGATTAAATTTACACTAAGCTCATGATACTGAAGCTCGACATTCTTGTTCGCAAAATATTGCTACTCAGCCCAAAATGATGTTCTAACCCGAAACATCCCTGATTCAACATGCTATAACGTTCGTTCCCGGTGATAGCTAGTCACCCGAACGGGGAGGTCGTTTCCCAAATAGATCTATTAAATAACATTCGCGCTCACATAATGTAATTCCCAACTACATCTATGCAATTGACAGTTCATGATAATGGGCTTAACTTGGGTTATCGCTACTTAGGCAAACATGTAATCAATGTAAAATATCCACTTGCGTCCAATTTGTAAAACAAAGCATGTTTCCACCCCAAATAATAGTAAATCAGTAAAACTGTAAAAAGTGTGGGGCTATGAACTCACCTCAAGTGAGTGATCTGATAATTTATATCAAGTGTGGGAATGCTTCACGATTATTCCCGAATGCAACCTAATTCAATATAGGTCGTATAAGTACCGAGTACTTTAATTAATAACATTGAATATAATCTTATAGTTGTTACATCGTACTATCGTTCGGGCTATCATAATTCAAGAGGTCATGACATGACGTACGAGGAGTTAGGACACTTTAAATCGTAAATCCAACAACTCGTCGATACGCCATCCGAAGAGGCCTCATTATGAAACTCCCTAGTATTATAGCACTTCGATAACTAATAACATATATAATCTATATAGCTATATCACCATCTATTTGTTTAAGTGAAATTGTAATTATAAAGTAAAAACGTTTATAATTACTCCTTTACTAAAAATGACATAACTTTGTCGTTTTAAGCCCGTTTCTCGCGTTTCTTACGCCCACGCTTTTGTATTAAGATGAGTGATCATAAAATCACATTTTTAGGTTTTTGAGATTCTGTGATGAATAGTGTTTTACTGTTCATAACAGCTATAAAATCATTTTTATACTTTTAATTAACGTAAAACCCGTTTTAGAGCGAACTTATTCGTTATAGCTCCTTTTTTTTAGCGATTTCTTTTTCGAACACGGTTCCTCGTAATTGAAATTTTATCATATATTTGAATGTTTATAAAGTATAAGTTTCTATGGAGAATAGTACTTTTTATAAAAATGTTTTATAAAAGTATTAACTATCAGTAAACTTGTGAATGGCGAATCTTCTTCGTTATAACGGTTTTTCGAGTTCTGTATGACCTCCTCGAATCCTTGTGACATGTATATTTATAAAATCAATAAAACGATATATGTAATTTATCGAATTACAAACAGCCCCCTTAAGATATGATTTTCCAAAATGTGTTTAAAAAACTTGTTTTTAGGACTTTTTACTTTACACTATTGTTATAAAAACCCTTGTAGAACCCTTAATATCTTATGTCTTACATATATTAGGTCCATTAGGTCATGTTTTGTCCAAGAGAGTCCAAGATAACAAGATTAACATGTTATTTTACCATTTTCACTTGTAATTTATTAAGTAAATCTTTTAAAACCCTAATTTGTTCATAAACATGTTATACTTAACCAAGTGTGTACAAGAGTAACAACCATTAAATAGACATCATATTAACATTCATATAACATATAAATAAGAGTGTACAATAATAATGATCATATGAAAACCATTTTCACATATTCAAAAGTACCCTAGATGGTGATTTAACTTAGTAAAGCATATGAACACATAAAATCTTAGTTATGAAATGATTTAGCTTTTGATATAACCTTGTGTGGATGAGTTAGAGATTAAAACAACAGCTCACAAATAGATTAACCCTTGTGATTAAACCTCTTGGCTTGAAAAATTAGGATGAAACCCTAATTTTTACCAAAAACCCTAATCTTGCAATATCTTCTTAAAACCCTTTCAAAGCTTAACCAACCCTTCAATTCTTCTTAGAATACCTTAAGTATGATATGTAAACACTAATATGGTGAAAGAAAATCAAGCTATGGATTGTGTTTTCTAAGGGTTTTGAGCCGTGAGTTTGAAGAAAGGGAGAAAAGAGTTTTTTGTGATTTTTGCTAAGTGTTTAATGAAAAAAGAAAGAGTGTATGCCTGCTAATTTTATATTGAAAAATATCTAATTAACCAAACCATGGGTTACTTTCCCTAACCCATGAGTTAGTGAATTGTTCCCTAAATATCTAGATATTTAATAATATCTAGATATTTAGGGCAAGTTCTATCTCTGGTCCTATCTTGGAAAATTTCGGCCACATAGGCTCCCATCGTGAAATGTTTATATTGATTAATTTGGGTATTGGGTATATACGATGGGTAACGTTAGCGTAGTTAAGGTTTGTGCTTTCCGGGAATGCCGAAACGCGTTTTATCGCGAAACGTAAGCATTTTACGTAGCCAATAAAAATAAGATGAACAAAGTTATTAATTATCCTCATAATAATCATATAACACTTGCTTGATGTAAACATTTAATCGTTTAATGCCTGTTTACATTGAATGATCATTTTTAGTTTACGCGATTTAACTTAACGTTTACGGTTTAAGAGCAAACGCGTACAATACTAAAAATAATTGGTGACTTTATTAACGTCGTACATTGTCCTAAAACAAGAGGTGTTATAGTCTCCCCCCGTTAGCTGATCCTTGTCCTTGAGCCTTGTCCTCAAGGCTTAAGACGCAGCACTTGACGACGGCCCGGTCTTTGAGAACAGATGTGGGTATATCTTCCGGAATTGATCCTCGCGTTCCCACGTAAACTCAGGACCTCGCTTGGAGTTCCATCGAACCTTGACTAATGGGATGCGGCTTCGCTTCAACTGTTTAACTTCATGATCTGTGATCTCTATAGGTTCCTCGACAAACTGAAGCTTGTCATCAAAATGAAGTCCATCCAACAGAACGGCTAAGGGTTCGTCGGCATGACACTTTTTTAAGTTAGACACATGAAATGTATTATGAACTTTGCTCAGCTCCTCAGGAAGCTCGAGCTTGTAAGCAACGTCTCCAACCCTTTTTATCACCTAGAAGGGTCCAACATATGTGGGATTTAATTTCCCCCATTTGCCAAAACGTACTACCCCTTTCCAAGGCGAAACTTTAAGCATTACTTTATCTCCAACCTAAAACTCCATCGGCTTACGCT
>BQNB010024593.1:0-21184 GCA_026074375.1 Tanacetum coccineum
GAAATTAAAGTAATTAAACTAATTAAAATTTAACCTAATTTAATTATTTAAATTAAATAAAACTAACTAAAGCTAACTGCTGTTAAAACAAAAGGACTAACAGGGAAAAGGGACAAGGACTAACGGGGAAACAACAAACTGACAAGGGGCATTAACTCTGCTAACTATAAAAGAGAAAATTACACAATTGGTCCCTGAGGTGGACCCCGATTACAAAAAGGGTCCAAAGTGCTTATTTGACAAAAGTCAAATAAGCAAACTTGTAGAAGGGCTTATGGGGAGTCTTTTTTGTAAAAGCACTTATGCTTTTTACTCACTAAATAAGCTAGAAACTTAAGGCTTTTGGGGCTGCAGAAGCTAAATAAGCTTATGGCTTATTTTTCTTGGCTTTTAGGATTTTAAGACTACAAAATAAGCTAAAATCTATGGGAAACAAATAAATAGGGAGAGGGGAGTCCTAAATAAGCTATGGTCACCTAATAAGCCCTAAGATAAGCTGGAATTTAAATAAGCTAGGTTGACAGATTATTATAAAAACAGAAAAATGGATACTTAAGGCTTAAATTAAGCTAACCTAGAAAGGGAGATAAGCTATAAGATTTTGGGGACTTATAAGGCAACTAATAAGCTATAAATAAAAGCAATAAAATCCTAGAGCTTAGTATTAAATAAGCTAGAAAGGTGGGGGTGAATTATGGTGCTCAGCACCAGGGGAAATGCAACAGTGAGCTTAAAGGCTTTTTTGGCTTATGCAATAAGCTCTTATGAGCTTTTTAGCCAAAACAAAATCCAAACAGATAAAAAGGGGTGGTCAATGAGCTTATATTCAAATTTTGAGAGCTTAAGGCCTAATTAAAACTGCTGATAATGGGGCTTAAAAATGGCTGATTTCAAAGAAATGGCATGTGGGTGTTTTGACTTGGTTTGGTCAATTTCATAATAACAGAACAAGGGTGCTCTTGAAAGGGGCTAGTAACACTCAAATAAGCACAAACAAGGTGTGCTTAACTGTACTACACAGCTGGACACTTAAGCTCAATTTGGCTTAATCAAAATTTTGAACCATTATTAAGGACCCCTTAAAAAAACTTATTTTTTTAACACCAAAGAATTATAGATAAAATGGACTAATTAGCCCACACACTCAGCCAAATCTGGCTGATTAGCCTTGCCCCACAACCATACTCCATATGACCCATTTTGGGTTAAACCCAAACACTCCCTTAATTAGAAATTTCGTTCGGGTTATTTATCCTTTATTTTAGTGAAAGAAATGGGCTATAAGACGTTGATTACAATCACACATTAACAACTTTATAACATGTATAAAAACAGGTTAAAACAGATGAACATCGAAACTTGTGACTATCGACAATGAGAAAATCACGAGCCACTTTTAACTTTATTAAAACTAAAATATCACAAACATAAAACTTTAAAATAAACTGAGTTACACTAAATGCTTAAAAGAAAGACTTGAAATTAAAATTAAACTAAAAACATGATAAAAAAAATGGTCGTTTGCTTCGGCTTGGTCTTCTCTCTTTTATAGCAGTCCAAACTCTTCTCTTGGTCTTGGGATGTGCTTGCTGTGAGTGTACAAAGCAGCATACTCAATCCTAGCCCTCCATTCCTTTCTCTTCATCTCAGCCATTGAAGGGGGTGGCGTTTTGTAAATTGCCAAGTTGGAAAGGTATATTGGGTAATGGGTAGGTGGTAATGGTGAAGGGGAGCTGGGAAGTGTACTAGGGGAGTGGTATTGGCTAATAAACCATGAGGCGTTTGGGTTTTGGCTGGTAGGTTTCGAGACCGGGGTGTTGCAGGATTTAAAAGGAATGTTTGGGGAAGAGGCAAAAGTGGCCCTCCCTCTTTCATCCTCCCTATTATCAATTTCATTTTTAAGTCCAAAAAAAAAACAGTTATAAATAGGTCTTTGGACAGTGACCGCGCATTTGTCCTGTGGTTTTAATAACAAAAGAATTAAAAGGTTTTGGGTAATTGCAATAATGGTCCCTGCAGTTTGATAATTAAAAGAGAAATAGAAACTTTCAACAATTGGCAGCTTTGGTCCCCTGGATTCTTTTTGCCGTCTTTTTTCTTTATAAAACAAGTTTGAAAATTAACATTTTGGTCCCTTATGTTTTATAAAAAGGTTATTGGCTTGGTTTGTTGTAATTGGTGTGGATTGGTTGTGAATATTGTGGAGTTTGTGTTTTTTGGTGATGTGTTGGCAAATTGGGTTCCCACATGGTTTGTCTGGGCCCAAAAAGTTTAGGCTTATGTTAATTGGGCTTTTTAAGGCCCAATAAAGGTTCAGGTGGGTTTTGTGTGTACAATGGCTGAGATTGGCTGTAACTGGGCTAGGATTGGGCCTTCAAAGTCTTCAACAGTCCTTTGTCCAGATTGCACCACACATGGCTGTAGAAAATGATTAGGGCCCATTTTGTCTCACAGGTCTTCCATAAATAATACTATTGTCTTTCCGGCCATCAGATGGGTTAAGATTGCATCCAATAGTATTCTTCAGTTCCGGCTCCGGTTTGACTGCTGATTCATTAATATTGACTCTGACTTTGGCATTTTTGGACTTTGGCCTTGATTTTGCACAGTCTTTTCCATTCCATGCTCAGTTTTGTCATTTTGGCTTGGTTTTCTGTCTTTTTGTTGATATCCACTTCCTACACAATACAAATGCAAAACAAACATATATTTGGCAGTTTTTGTCTGTTTTTTGTCATTTAAGCTCGTTTTTAGAGGTAAAAGATATGTGTAATTAAGCACTTATCATAGGTCTTGTATTAAGGATTACCAATGAAGATTGATTGGTGGTTTAAGCTAAAATGGGTTGAAAATGAGTGATTAAGCCGCGGGTTCCAATTAGGGCATGGATTGAGTTCATTAGGGTTTTCTAGGTTTCTAAATCTTGTACATTGTCATGATAATGATAGATGATGGATTGTAAACTCATATCATGAGTTTACAATGGCACTTGATTGATTGTTCGGGATTAAAATGGTCAAAAACAAGTAAACGGGTCGAATGATCCATTTAGGTATATTTAGGGTTTCTCGGATTCAATTTACGTATAAATGAAATGAGATGATGAAATAACGATGAAATAGGATTGAAAAGGTTGTAATATAAGTTATTACAACTTATTAGAGTAGTTGTTGGGGTTTACAATGGGTAGAAATCAATAAACGAGTCACTGGTTACTATTTAGCTCGGGTTAGGGTTTCTAACTTGGATTTCTTGTAAATTTATGAAATGAAAGGATATGATTGAAAGAGATGCATGACTTGCGTGTACCTTGTTAATTTGATAGATTGTACGGGAAAGATTGTCTTAGAAAAAACAGAGGTTAAGAACAGTTATTTGGATATCGTGCATTAAATGACTTGTACATTAACATTAAGACTATACCTTATTTTGGAGGAAAGTTATAATACAAATTAAGATTTTATAACACTGTACTATATGAGCTTTGATTACTTGTACATTCATCTTGGATGTTTACATTACCCAAAACTAGGGTTTAGGCATAAACGTTAATGGTTTATGTTCATTAGATATTATCGTCGAGAAAACTACGTTGAATAGATAACATATAAAATGAATAACGGATTATTGACTTGACATATTAGGATGTTTACTTGACATATAAATAGGTATAGGTGGCATAGGTAGGTTGCGTGAGCTCCGTCAACTTAGTTATTCAATTACATTGCATATTGAGATATTGCAATGCAAGTAAATGTAATAAAGAAAAAAATTTTCCCCGTATAATTTTAATCAAAGTAACATAGGTTGATGATGCATTTGAAATGAAAATTTTGGAAGTTAAAGATAATCACAAGTCACGCATAACTAAAGAAGTAAAAGGATGAAAGACAAATGAAAAAAAAAATTGATTCCTGACATCCAATAACGCACC
This sequence comes from Tanacetum coccineum, assembly GCA_026074375.1. NCBI lineage: Eukaryota > Viridiplantae > Streptophyta > Magnoliopsida > Asterales > Asteraceae > Tanacetum > Tanacetum coccineum. The sequence goes on from BQNB010024593.1 coordinate 3,935, forward strand.
GTATCCCATCAAGGAAGATACGACGTACTATGTGCCATGCACTTCACTAAAGACCCACGAAGGAAACAAGATCAAATACGCCGTATCCAGAGAAACCTATACGCCGTATTCAAGCATGGAAACAAATATATTCTGAATAATATCGAACGTGTTCCCTACTCCAAGAAACCCCCAATGACGCCCGAAATGAAAGCCTTTTGATAGCGCCGTGTCGACCTTTTCCTAGACCTTATAAATAGAAAACTCAAAAACGAGTTTTAAGTATGCTAAATCATAATTTCGATAGCTAAACCATAAAAGTCGATTTTATAAGGAAAAGAATAGTAGAAGAAGTCTTGCAACGTAATCAATTCCATAAGAAACAACTTGTATCTACCAATACTCTTGAAATCATTCAGTTTTTGGTATCATTTCCGATAACTCGGTTAGTTTTACCTTGGCCAAATTATTACTTTTGTATTGATAGACTTTGAAGGCTAATACCATCGGGTATTAGCCAATATTATATAAATCTAAATGTTTGTTTGTTATATCTCGATTGCTAATTATATCGTTGAAATTATAAGAATATGTTTACACATGATACTTGTTTATGTGCTTTAATATGCGACCCATCATTTAACTGGATCTAGTGATACGGACCAAGTAATATAGATGTCGGGATGACTCTCCATATGGTAACTCGTATAGGTGGAACAAATAGGATCACTAATAACGTCCTACTTGCCTTGGTTTTGTGAACAAGTTAGGCTACCAAAGTCGTGGCGAGGATTAACAAATATCCATTTTGATTCTTAGGGTATAGAGTGGATTGTGGACTACCCACCCCAATACAAGTTACTGTTACACACAGTAAGTGGTAAATAAGTCTCTGATGATACTTAAGGTTCGTAAGACATACATCGTGTTGTCCTCTAATAATTATAAACATAAATAATGATTCTTTAAAGCGGATACCTATAATTGTGACAGAATTCAACGTATCAGGTCTTAGGAAGAAGTACCGAGCCGTAAGTCATTAAGAATGATAATGGCCGCCTCGATAACATTAATCATTACACTAAATAAACAAACTAACATTCTCTGATTGGTGATAATAATGTGATAATACAGATTACCAGATTATGGCTAGAACCGTTCTTTTACTCCTCTGTTAATTTTCTTGCGTGCGTTTTAGTATCTTTAAGATTGATTTTAGTCACCTAACAAAACCTGTGCCAGTCTCTCATCAGAAAACCTCCCTAACCGTTAGATATTTGGATTAATCATAGTTTTACATATGTTTAACATAGAATATAATTAACTTAGTTTAGATAACCAAAATATTAATAAATTGAAAGATTGTTTCTCGCTCTTAGTGATCGACACCCTACTTACCACGAAACTACCACCGATCGGGTACACTGCCCGTTAAAGTGTTGTTTTTGGTTAAGTCGGCAAAATATAAATTTAAAACTATGAAAACATAAATTAACACCACACAACTACACATCAATACTTTTAAAAGAAAAATAAGAAAAGGCCATAGACGATATGCTCGATGTGAAATGAAAAATGATTCTAGACCGAAAAAGTGGGAAAGGATGAGAGAGGCTAAATGAGAAACGTGTTGACGAGAGGTTGTTAGAAAAGATTGATATATCATTTGCACTAACAATTGATGTGGATGTGATCATATCAAGACAAAGATGGATGAATGGGAATTCAAAGATTTGTTTGTGTTTAGATGGTTGACAACGTTGAGGAAAAAAATAGGTAATGAAATGAAAGGTGGTTTCTTTCAAGGTGAAGAATAAGAGAGATCTCAACATTTGTGGAGACGCAATAATACTTGAAGATTTAAATATCTTCCTTATGTTCTTCACATTTCTAGAAAGGTGAAAAGTTTAGCAAAGGAGTGACAAATGCATTTCAAAATGACTTAAATGCATTCAGATAAATAATTAAAGTTGTCAAGAGATATAGGAAAATTTAATAGTAACAAACAATTAAAATGAGAAGAAATTTTAGAAGTGTGAAGAAGCGAATAGAGGTTAGGAAGACTTATAGAAGTGAAAATTACGTTGACGGAGTGAGAAGAAACGTCAGAAGTAGAAAGACTGTTAGAAGTGAAACGACTATTAGAAGTGAGAAGATAATTGAAAGTGAGAAGAGACTACTAGAATTAAGAAAAGACGTATGCGAGATGTGAGGACCAAGATTTGTATGTGAAAGGATTTAATGATGGAATGTAAGTGTATCAATTATAAGGAATGTGTTTGATAATGAGAATGCCATTTCTTATTAAATTCACTATGACTCTGACTACTAAGCAACAATGCTTTTATAGATTGTTTGGATATGAGGATGACTATTGATCTAAGAAGAGAGTGACGTTGCAAAGGTTTGGGGGAGTGTAGAGTAGAGCTTCATCTCATAACAGATAAGGAAAGTTTTGGTTATGGATTGTAAAAGAGAATGATATAAAATTATAGAGCTGCTGCCAGGGGAGGTCCGAGATATATCTGGAGCCCCTCCAGAGTAGTTTCTGGGATGTCGGACCGCCATAGAGAGGGCTTTGTTTTTGGAACGAATTTTGTGAAGGAAGTGACATTTTATAATTTCATTTCGCCAATTAAAAATGCTTAAAATACTTCGGATGAAGTAATTAAGTTGTCACGAACGAAATGGAACACGGACTAGAATCAAAACTCAAAGAAAAAAAGAAAACGATTTATGGAATGTGTTCCATCATTCCCAAACCTATACGAAGATAATTTAACGATTCACGCTTGAGGGGTAAAGAAAGAATGTCGGCGATGTTATCTTCAGATGCAACCTTTTTATGGATAGTTACCTTTTTGGACAGATGTCCCGAAGGAAGATGGTGACGAACTTTCGGTAGTGTTCTCTTCCACGAAAAAGAAATAAATAACAGGAAAACAAACGAGGATAATGCGACTAGCTTGCCAAAAGACAAGAAGATGGTGGTTTAGCGAACGATAAACTACACTAAAGACGTTATGTAGTTCTTCTCGAGCATTGCGAAGGTTCATAGAACAATCACACGATGAGGTATAAGGTTGTGTTAAAGGTGGTAGTGGAAATAGTGGAGGAAAGAGATTAACCATCTCTATGGTTGTAGAGGCGTGGTTGAGTGAGAAGGAAGAGGTGTGCTCGAAATACAAAGAGTGTTTTCGTCAAAGAGAAAGAATGTTTTCATCGAAGGGAAAGAAGGTTTTCGTCGAAGAGAAAGAATGTTTTCGTGAGAAAATAAATTTTTCGTACGAAGAAAGGAAATAGCCGTCGAAGAGAAGGAATGTTTTCGTCAAAGAGAAATAATGTTTCGTCGAAGAGAAAAAAATGCTTTCGTCGAAGAGAAAAATAAAATAAAAATGTTTCGTCAAAGAGAAAGAATGTTTCATTGAAGAAGAAGAATATTTTCGTCGAAGCGAAGGAATGTCGTTGAAGTAAAGGAATGTTTTCATCGAAGAGAAAGAATGTTTCATCGAAGAGAAATAATGCTTTCGTCGAAGAGAAAAATAAAATAAAAATGTTTTGTCAAAGAGAAAGAATGTTTTCGTCGAAGAGAAAAGGAGAGCGTTTTAACTTAAGTAGTTAAATTTCTTGAATAGGGAATTTTCAGAATATTACCTTATAACGTTGTGTCGATCTGAGGTTAAAGAGTTGAATATTTTAGACAAAATATTTAAGTTGTCAAACCTACTTTGAATGTATTAGATTTGTATCCTAAACTTTCCACATTGCAAAGTAAGTGATCAATTTGGAAAGAAAGCGAGATATGATTAAGTGAATGTGTGAAGAAGAAACTAGGAGATATAATACCATTCTACTGACTCTTTTGACTTTTTTAGATTTGTGACACGGACGCGAATACAGATATTCTAGTGTAAGAAAAGAAAAAATATCTAATGCATAAGACATATAACTATATGCAAGCAAACGTTATCTAAGCATGCCTCACGCAATAATCAACAAGATTAATGGTGAAAGACTATATGACCTAAAAAACTTTAAATGTCATACATTAAAGTCTAACATAAGTTTAGGTGTACAATTAACACGTAAGTCATGTAAAACATGTTAGCATTTAGCATTTAGGAACATGTGTCATATAGATAAACTAAGAAATATTTTATCTAAATTGCTAGAAAAAGACAAACGCCTTTATAATAGACATGCATTTAATAGCTAAGCAATTAAACGTTGAGCATCAAGATAATCATGAATGCATATGATTGCATTACAGGGAAGAAAAGTTAACATCTGAAACTCCTTTAAACGCACCAATAAGATTTAAGGTTGCATTGTGTCTAGATTTACTAAGGAGAAGCCTAATTTCTACGTGCTTTGTTGACCCATAGTATGTCCCAACCCAGACGTTTAATCCGTCTTGCTGACGTGCTACCGTATTTGCCCCTGTCTTGCGCTGACAAATGCGTCTCCTTCATTAAAAGGTGGGAATGTATAGTGGGGTAGTATTAGCAGAAAAATGTTGTGGCGGTTGCGTCCGTCTTTAAAAGTGGACTTTTTTCGTCCGACTTTAAGAGTGCGGACGTTTTCGTCCGTCTTGGCGCGGACATTTAATGCGCTGTCCTGTCGCGGACGTGTTGTCCGTCTGCGCGGCAGGGACACGCGAGCGTCCGACTTAAAAGGGTGGAACGTTTTCGTCCAGTCTTTTAAGAGTTCGGACGGTTTTCGTCCGTCTTTTGCGCGGACAGTGCCATCTGTCGTGTCGAGATATGTTAGTCCTGAGCATGTCGATAATCATACGACCCTTAGTAAATTAATGCGAATACAAGATATATCTTGTGCGCGTTTATGGGATTTGACAATACAATTACTATGCGCGAAACCGCAATACCATTAACTAGAAGTCAAAGTTTTAACTACGAAGTTGCTAAACATTGCACGGTGTGCGGTTTACTGCGCGTCCTGTCGTTAGACGCGCCGTAAGACATACTCAACCGTCATAGAGAGAAAGGTGTTTAACAAGGAAACGTGAACCAATATTGATGGTTTTGCAACCCTCTACTCACGGCTAATTAGTATGTTCACTCAATCCGTTTTCACCACGTAGGAGTATAAATGTGCATGCACGCCACTAGGCAAGAAGTAACTCATGTGGTAAATTGTATGTGTTACCGCGTAGGTAAAGAATATAAGTTATTTAAACTTCATCATATTTAAAAACAATAATTTATAAGATAGTATCATGAATGGCCGCGAGCTAGCTCGGCACCGCGATATTTATAATAACTTGCAAGTTTTTTTTTATATAAGTAACTGGAACATTCCAAACAAAAAACAATACCATGAACATTTAAAATGGCGCAACACTAATAGCGAGGAGTCCAATGCGTAGAGCCGAGGCCTGTATTAAAGGTGTGCACATGATTGATGTTTTATCGGATGTTTCCCTATGCGGGGTAGTTTCCCGCGCGTCTTGAATACGGATAGATAATCCCGTTAATCTCGTCTTTGAAAGAGACCTAAAAAAATGAATAAGATAGTCTCGACAAGATATTTCTGACGTACCGAAAGTATAAATAAGATAAGCGCTGAAACGAGAAGAGCGCGACATAATATGCGACAATCTTTTTAATTTAAAAAGAAACATATTGGTAAGCATCTGATACCAATTGTGTTAAAAAAAAGATATGTAAATCTTTACTCATGGAAAAATAGTGGTAATAATCTAGTTTTACCCAATTTAAAAAAGATATATTAAAATCTCTTAGTATCCCGAGATAATTGGGAGAATCCGCATGAAGTATATTGTTTGTGGAGAAAAACAATTTGTATACACCTAATAGAATGTCAGCAAGTAAAAGACAAAAATGTTTATGATTAGATTTGTTGGGACGCGACATAATTTGTTGGGTTCGCGACCTAAATTGTTGGATCCTATCCAAAAATAATAATAAATAAATATGGGCCGCGACATAATTTTTTTGGGGGTGGGGCGGAACATAATTATGTGTAAAATATTAACACATTACACAGATGGCGTATTGTGAATTCGGATAATATATATCCGAATATTGTTGATTTTGGTAAAACAGTTATTTCGTTTTAAAGAGACTACATGACAAAATGCGATAACCGCAAAGGCAAAATCAGATAAGAAATGGTTGTTAGAGTTAACCAGACTTATGGTGATTTTTGCTTTATTGATAAATGAGAGCACTAAACATAGTTTAATTCAAGTCCCACGGATGGTCTCCAACTGTTTATAACAAAAGTTGATGTACCTAGATCAGGACCCGAATTAGTATAATTCGGGTTGCTTGGCTACCCTTGGCTCCGCTTCTTGCACCAAGTTAATCTTGATTTGGTGTGAGTACCTGCGCACAAAGAAGAAAAGCAACCGATAGGACTTACCAGTGGGATAGTCCGTCTATAAATAGGGTAACGTTAGCTTAGTTTGTCACGCACAGTTAAACAAAACCTAAAGAGATACAAATTCTATCGATGTCGACTAAACAATTATGACATATTTCGGTAAGAGCCATATAAAAAAAATTAGAAAAGAATATGAGGTGACTAAACCCTAGTGAATCTCAATGTACATGCAAAACACACCATTTTAACGGTTATAAACCATAAACCCAACTTCACTCTTTAAGCACTTCACCCGTAAGGTCAAATGAATTTCTAGTGCAATAGATACTCCAGTAGTCAAAGTCATCATGTTAGACAAAAAAGAATTCCTATATTTGCCTACTGAAGTTAAGCAAAGATAAACATTTATATTATCTTTTCATAGGAGGGCCTACAAGACAAAAAAAGACATGACTCAACTATCCACTGACATGCTTTAATTCTGTTTCGCCATAATCCTAATCAAGAAGTGTGGAATTATAAGGGTTAAATAATAGAGCAAGCAATTGTTGTAGGTATACAAGAGATAATGATTCATCAAGGACCTAGGAGTAAATGCTAAAGAGTGACCATGTGTAATACTCCTCTCTAATGAGAGTGTTCAAAGAATGCCACCTTTTGCATGTCTTTTATGAAAAAATCCAATTAAGGTTATGTTACCCTCAATAGATCTTGTGAATGTATCTTCTTTGTATAAAATAATGATGATTTACTAAAGGTAAGTTACATGTATTTCAGAAAATGACACCTAAGACTTGCTAACAAGTTGACGATACTTATTAGTTTCCTACATAAGTCCCAATCCTACTTAGCGCGTGTTAAGTTTAGCATGTATAATTTGACCAATAGCTAAAAAAATACACATTTGAATACTTAGACTCAATGAAACGATCTTCAAATCAAGTGTGAGTAGCAATTTGATGACTAATCATGTTCTTGTCAATCGATCTTCGTGATTTCAATGTAATAACCAAGGATGGAAAACATAAGACACGAAAAAATATCTATGGTAATTTGATTGATATTTTCGTGATCTAGATAAATCCTAGTCTCGATTTCATGTTCATATTCTAATTTTGTAATTAAATGATATAGAATAGAATAGTGAGATTGATTTATCTTTTGAATAATAATCAACTTCATATTTGAAATACCTCTTATGATCACTTATAAAAGCAAGCAAAATATATGGTTTGTGGAATATGTTTTTCAATTATTTCTAGCCTAACCTAGATGGTTAAAGGTTCTCATTTGGTGAAGAATAAATATTTATGCTTATTTTGGTAAAGTAAGAGAAAGTTTTGATGAAAGATAATTTGAGTTTGAGCTGTGCTTTTGGTTGTTTGAGCAAAGTTACATATGTTTGTGAGCATTGCTCATGTTTTGCTTTTCTTAGAACGACAGCCTTATTACCAATTGCATTGGCAATGTAAATTACTTGAATATTTAGGGACAAAACATTCAAGTCGTGCGATCCTACTTTCATTTTGTATTTTATGCATATAATTTGCCAAATATTTTGGAACACAACAATTGGGAACAAGTATACATCACTAATGGCAATCATTTCGCACAATGTGTGAGTTATGAACGATGCATATACTTATCGTTTTAGGAAAAGAAAGTCATTATATTCATATCATCGAGTGTGTTTGAGTATGTAGGTTAGGATATAATTCCTCATTTTATATTAGATATAATCTTAAATCTAGGACAATTAAGAATCCGATTTCTTGTCCTTCCTTGAAAACTTGTCAATTAATTCAACCATATAATACAATCAAAAATTGAAATAATGAATTGATATATATTCGAAATCTTTCTTACCCTCACGAACACTCTTTGTTAAAAGATAACTAATAAAGATTTTCATGGTGTGTACCAATATCCTAAGACTATTGATAAGGTTAGATTGAGTAATAATGACAAGTTAATTTCTTACTTCGAAGATTGTCATATATTTTTGCTTGTGCGAAAACTCTTTTGTTGATATTTATAGTGAGCATAGTTTTTGACAATTTTTATCAATAGATAAAATATTTCCTAACCATTTTTAAATTCAACACACATCTTTTGTAAAATACATAAGTTTGATAAAATAATATATTATGTGTGTGTTAGAACAATGCAAGCACAAACAAAGTTTAAAAATACATTTTCTTTTACTTAATTACTAATGTATTAATACGATCTTTTCTTTTGTTTAACCAACCCAAGGTCAAACAACGCACAATGGCGAAAAGATTATACATCTTGTTGGAAGAGAGTTAATGTGTTGGAAATATTTTAGTGACGGGTTTTAACATATGATCTTAGGATATTATTTTTTCACACATTTGACAAACTATTTAACTCTCATTCCTAAATGGGTTTTACCACACACAAAATGATTTACAAGATGTTTTATGTATCACTTATAAAATATATAGAACTCTGCCTATATCAATGCACAAAAATATGTAACTTAAAGCAAGAAATCAATGCGTAAATTTGCCCTATATAGGGCATAATCCGAAAAACTAGTAACATACAAATAGCATACATGGCACACGTGTTAAGATGTATAATTAGCTAAATTACAAATAGTGATGATTACTTATTAATATCTATTAACAAAGTTAAAACACAAGTAAACACATATAATCATCTAGTATAAAATAAAAATATTCGCCGTTGTTTTGTGTATTAGATACAACGATGTATACTTAGCTTGATTTTATTTATAAAAAAATAGATTTAAAAAATTAATCAAGATCAATGTTTTGAAAAGATAAATATATCGTTTTTCAAAGATACATTGACTAGAAATGCTTGACTTGAAAGAAAGGGTAAACTACAAGTTTTTCCTTAAAACGAAACATAAAGTTTTGACCACTATGTAGTATTTTGCATTTCTGATGGAATAATGACTTAGAAGTGTTTTTAAATGAAAGTAGACTCAATTACCTTTAAAATGCAGGTGGCACGACTTCTACAGACTTACGATTGATTTCATATGATTTTTCAAAGTTTGCCAAATTCTGACGAAACAAACAGACGGCCCCCATAAAGGTGACGGCCCCCAGATATATTTGGGGGCCGCCCTAACATTTAGGGGACCACCACTAGTGACCCAAAAACATCGATATGTTTGTACAAATTCATTTGGTGTACTTTAGCTTAACTATAGGAACATAAGTACTTTTAAAGAAGATTAGTTCCAACACATAAATTTTGTTTTTTTAACACTCATTTCTATTCTTTACGACTTAGACAAACAAAATTGACAGTAAAACTAGCTTTCGGGATTACATTCCAAGTTCTTTTGATAAAATGAACCTTCAAGCTAGTATACGAAGTATAATTAAACAACAAAATAGTACTAATCAAGCAACAATACACCTTTTCAATTTAATCTCCTCACCCATCAATGGTGTAATTTAGATACATGGATCGTACTCTATTTAAAAATTATTTGTGTTTGAAAACTAACAGCGATGTGGGCTCCTGATACCAATTGTGGAAACCTTAGGGGGTGAATTACGATTCCATAAAAAACTTTAAATCTTTTTGTATCAATTACCCAATCAAGTTGACGAATATGAGAAGGTTGATAATAGGTTTACAATACCTAACAACGCATGATACTAACCATATAACCACGACTCACAAATTTAGCACAAAGAGCTACACACCCTAGCAACAAGATATACACAACCATTCACACAATCATAGCACAATGCAAGTAAAAAAGTAAGCGATAATGTAAATAAATAAATAAAATCGAAAGGTAAAAGAAAAGTCAAACCTTGACACGGTGATTTCTAGTGATTGGTCACTAAGCTCTTCTTTATTCGCCCTACTCCAACTCCTCAGTAATTCAACTCGAGAGATACTTCACTAATCAACAATCACCCCTTTTCGAGCGAAGAAAATCTGTATACCAAGCTATACATTATTTTTCAACATTAATGCTACATGTCAGTTCTTCTTTGGGTGCAACCAAACCCGTAAATGTTATATTGGCCCAACAAAAACAAACCTTGATGTAATTAAAGTCCTAAAACACCTAAACCAAGTCGCTTACATTATTTTTTCCGACACAAGCTAAATGTCTAGTCCTAATCTAGCTAGAACCAATCTACCACTTCACCAATGTATTTTGAGGCCTAAAATACTAACCACACACCATCAACAAAACCTTTCTGAGCTTATACACCATTCAAATCTTACAACACTACTAAAGATTAGAAGGACATGGACTCGATCTATATGTAAAGAAAGTTACAAAATGGACTTAACTAGACTACATAACTGATGTATATCACGATGATGAAAGGTTCTACTCTTTCACTTGATGGAAGAAGGAAAGGATAGAAGATTGGATCACATTTAAACAAGATTAACCAATTTAAATGATCAAATATTTAGAAAGATTTAGTGAGATCTAGAGAGAGAAAGAACTGAAAGAAAATCATGCAAAAGGGTTGTGAAAATAGTTGGAAGTGACCCACTATTTATAGGAGTTGAAAACTGCTGAAATGAAAATGGCGGCCCCCAGATATATTAGGGGGCTGCCGAAGGACCGCCGTATATTTATGGGGGCTGCCCCGACAGACGCTACTGTTTTTGTCTTTTTGTGGTGAAATAATTATCTGGTAAAGATCTAACCTGTTTTTTAGGGGGGGGGGGGAAGGACCATATTTAAATTTTGAAATCTTTACCACTTAAAACATTTCTTTTTAATTCAAAAATAATTTGTCTAATTGATTTTTAAAAATTGTTTTGTTACATTTATAAAAAATATAAAGACTTTAAGACAGAAAACTTATTTCTTTGATCATCCTACAAGTATAATTTTGATTGTACATAACTTATTTTGATATAGGACGGTGCAACCATGTCGGTGTTCATGCTGTCTTGAAAGAACATCGACGAGATTGTGATTTATGTATGCATTGAGAATTTGGTGATACGAGTAATTGCCCGCCACTTTACTTATGGTAATACAAGTTATAAAGCTTGTCATCTACCAAAAACATAAAGGGGTCGTATAGAATTAAATAACGTAATATTTGCACTAACACTAAACAACAAAAGAGTTAAGGGAGAATCAGTGACTTGAAGGGTGTACAACTCCGACCTGCGAATAAATGGGGGGTGGGGGTGTTATTTATGGAAAAACATATAACAAAAACCCATTCCAATTGTATGACCGGATTCTTACAATTGTGCACTAAATTTTCAACAATCCTCCCCAAATTAGTACAATTCCTTTTGCAATGAAAATTAACAGTAAGAACAAAACAAAGTGAAAAACCGAAATTCCAAAGGATTGAAAATTCTATCTTAGTAATTACACGTTTAAATATTCGAGAATCAGGGAGTTCAAGAATTGAAAACTTGAACCGGATTTAAATACTTGAAGATAAAATACACATAAGTTTTCAAACAATTACATGCTCCTGACACTATACAAGTCATGTGTCCATATCCAATTCATAAATGTTGTAAGAGTCAAAAGTCCAAAGCTCCCTAAAGCGGCAAAACCTAAACATTCATATAGGTGGTTCCTCTTTATTCATGCTCTTACCAAGCACTTTTTCAAAGAAATTAACCATTGAGAAGTAAAGACTCCATCCTCCTTTTCAGCAGGTTACAAAAAACATCATTAGGAAAGGATTGAAAACCAAGTGCAACAATCACAGAACGTTCAAATTTTCCACATTGCACTCATCTTTCTAAGTTTCTTAGAGGTGAGTTGGTTTTCCTAGCATGCAGTACTAAGTAGGACTATAAACACATCCCTACAGAAGCTTTTATAAACCCAAGTCTCTAGCGTAATCCCTTCGTCAATGTGATCAGCTACGTTCGTGAATCTCACAAACTCTATAGATACCACACCACCATTCGTGATCAGCCTCATGAATCATGCATGCCCTGACCACCTAAGTTGTCTAGACTTCTCATTGTACATTTGGCCCTTGTAGATTTTACTAATGTATCGCAACTATTCACAACGGATAAAAATGAGGGATCTATTTAGGTTAGGACCACAATTTGGCAGAGCTCGATCGGATCAGGTTTCTCAACCATTCAGATTCCTTACCAGCAGCTGCTAAAGCCACAAATTCAGATTCCATTGTTAAGCTGGTGATGCAAGTTTGCTTCTTGGATGCCTAAGAAATTGCACATCCACCAAGCAGGAATACCCAGCCACTGATAGACGAATTGTCTTCAATATACTGATCTAACTTGCATAAGTGTATCCTTCTAATACTGAAGGATAACCAGTATATGTCAAACTATAATCTATAGTTTTCCTCAAATATTCAGTACCGCTTGTAATTGCTTTGCCAGTGATGATTATTAACTGACTAGTCAACCTACTTAGGTTTTACCCAAGTGAAAAACAATATAATTACTAGTAACAAGTCATGGCATACATCAGTGCATCCAATTCACCCTAGAAATTACCTCTAATTGAATACAACAATGACCATTATTGGGACATCAGCTTCACACTTGTAACCATAGGAAATACTCACTAGAGTACATAGACTCACAGTAATTTGAAATTCTTCAGTACCTTCTCAATATAATAAGACTGAGAAATTGTTATACCATAATTTTCATGTTTAATCCTTATACCAAGGATAACATCAGCCTCCCCCATGTCCTTCATAGAAGAACCTTGATGACAATAATTCCTTTGTTAAATCAACCTGAACTTGGTTAGTGCCAAAGATCAGCATGTCATCAACATATAGGTAAATGATGACTCCTTTACCAGACTTACCAACAAATTTGCAAACACACATTGTGACAGCTTGTTAAGTAAAAAACCATGTAGACAAAAACAACAACATCCAAACTTTTAATGTCCCATTGCTTAGGTGCCTGCTTCATTCCCAAATCAATACTTAATCAGTTTACACAACTTGTTCTTCATTGTCAGCATAATGAAGGCCCAAAGGGAGTAAAGTTCATAAAACCTCCTCAACCAAATTCACCATTAAAGAATTATGTTATTCACATCCAATTTGATGAATAAAACAGATTTTATTAATATGATGCCAAAGTAATTACCGTCTTATAGTACTGATACGTGCTACTGAGCAACATTATCAAAGTAGTCTATCCGTGACATTTGTCTATATCCCTGACTGACATTCAAGCCTGAACTTTCAATAGTTCCATCTTCAGTCTCTATACATCTAGGGGAGTGGTTCTAGAATCCTTCACATTCATTGAAGATCCATTAGTAAGCAAGAAGGTTTGTAACCTAGAGCAGATATAGCCAAACACCCCTAGGTTTGTTTCCCATGATAGAATCCATCTCATCTTAATTTCTTCTTTCTAGAAAGCAAAATCCTTGGACAGCTTCAATGCGCTTCATTAAATGTCATATGGGTCATCCTCAACATTAAAGCAATATAAGTGCTGGCCAGAGACCTCATCCCTTGTTCCTTCGATTAAGTTTAATTGAAATTTAGGTCCAAAGTTCTTTGGAGTCCTACTCCTTTTACTTTTTCTAAGCTCAGGTTCAGGTTGTTGAACCACAACCTCTTCAGTGACCACTTCAAGGACCACTGAACCACCTAAGTTGTCAGTTCCATTTATCAGGGACTTTTGACTTGGTCTAGGGACTGATGAGAATATATTCTCATCAAAGATAACATCCCTTGATTTAATTATTGAGTTAATTGAAACTGATTCATTAGGTTCAATGACATAGAACCTAAAAGCCTTAGAATGCTCAGCATATCCAACAAAGATGCATTCAATGCCTCTTTAACCTAAAGTTTTCAACTTTGTATCAGGGAGTCTGACAATCTGCCTCTAACTGACCCTAAAAACCCTAAGGTAGTTAGGGTGGTTTTGTTTTTTAGCCAAAGTACGTTAGGTGTAATCATGTTCCTTTTCTTTAGGAACCCTATTAATAAATATCAAGTTGTCACATAGTTTACCCACAGAACCAAACAGACTGAAAGATACAACAGTAATTCCATGTAGTCACCTCCTCTAACATATCCTAGAATCTTATGATCAGGGACCCTTGATGCAATCCAACTTTAGTTTTGAATACTTTCAATAATCTAATGCTTCATCCTTAGCAGTAAAAAATAAACATAGCAAAACCTAAAAGCATCATTAATAAACGTCACAAAGTATTTCTTATTCCCTAATGAGGAAGTAGCATGCAAATCACATAGGTCACTATGGATCAGCCCCAAAACTTCAGTTTCATTACATTTTGAAATAGTTTCTTAGTAATTTTGGTCAACATGCAAGTCTTACATTTTTCAGTGTCCATGTCAAAATTTGGGATTAACCCATGCTCAGACATATCCTTGCATCCTCTTTAAAGAGGACAGAGGCCCCAGTTGTTAGCTGGCCATATGATAGAATCATTCATTTAAAGTTGAACGATAAAAGTTGAACCAATACACTAATTACCAATAATAAAGCCCTGAAACATTTTATTACACAAATAAGTAAAACCAATAAACACACCATGTTTGGATAAAACAAATTTATCAGATTCAATCACTTGTTTATAACCATAATTATTCAAAATACTACTTGAAACCAAATTCTTCCTAATATTAGGAACATACAAAACATTAAACAAGAAAACATCTTCAGAACTAACTCTAAGATCTACACAACCACGTCCATGCACTAGGGCTATTGACTCATTTCCCATGTGAAGAAGAGATCCATCATTCAGTGACTCATAGGTCTTGAACTAGCATCTATCTTTACATACATGAACTATTGCCCTTGAGTCAACCTACCACGCAACATCATCTTCCTTCACAAAATAAGATTAAGATACATATGTAACATAGTAAACCGATAAAAGATAAATAAAATGATAACCTTATTAGTGAGTTGGAATAATCATTCACAGAACATTAGATGCCTAAACCATTGGCTTATATTACCACTTTTCTCCACCTTTCCATTCTTTTTAAGTGATCCCAGGTTCCCACACTTCTACAAGTTAGCTTTATAAATCTTGTTAGGATCAATTTTTGGTTACCCAGAATGCGATACGTTAATCCTTAATAATCATTGAACCTGATGGCGGTTGGATCTCACCACCATATTGGCAACTAAAGGACTAGCAACATTGTATGCCTTTTAGGGATTTCATAACTTGCACCTGAGGGACTCCTCAAAGCGCAGAAGACTGCCCAACCAACAAGAATTAATTCCACCTCTTATTTTCAATGTATGGCATAAATCTTTCCAAGAAGGATAAAGAGTTTATCAACTGATATAAGAGAATAGCCTCATCCATGTTCATTTTGTGTTGTGTAAATCTACCAAGTATACCAAGAAGTTCATTGTATTGTTCTATAACTGGTCTTCAATAAGTCATTTGTAATTTGTGAAATTACTTAAAAGAAACTTCTTACTTGATGCATCCTCAGCCATATATTTGGCCTCCAAGAAATCTCATAGTTCTTTTCAAGATTCAACATTTTGGTAAATATCAAACAAGAAATCAGACATACCATTGAGAATGAACTACGACACACATAGTCATCATTCTCCCATTTATTCCTTCTCCTAATTTGCTCTATTGTCGCATCATCCCCATCATCAGGAATTGATGTGTTTAGGGCATACACCACACTCATGGTAGAAAGAAGAAAGTGCATCTTCTTTTGCCATCTTCTAGAATAAACCCCTTCAAACTTGTCCAACTTGGAGAAATTAGACACCATGTGCTTCATTGCAGCCGTCATTAATGATCACAAAATACTTTCTTTTGATTGTTGGATGTGTAGTTCCCAGAACATGGTGAAGATAATCAATGGTAACCGAATATCAAATGAAATCGTGTAATCACTTTCTAAAAGAAGCTATTCGACCCTAATGCCTGGGTATCATGAATATCTCTGTGGGATAAGACCAAATGTTATGTTCTTGAATTAGGCACAATTCTAGAACCCTTTCTCCTTTAAGTGTTTATGTTTTTGTGTTTTCCATGCAAGTGTTCATCTGAATTTATATAAAATTATGAAGGATAGCGAACATCCATTTCAAGATTATGTGGCATGAAGAGGCCTATGATATTAGACCTTTTCATAATTGAATGCGTTTGAATTATTTGAGATGTTTATAAAACTTGAAAAGGTTTATACATAGTGAGAATAGGTTTATAAAACTAAAAGGTTTATAAATTAATGTCATAACACCGTTTTATACCTTTAGAAAGGTTTACCATAGTGGATGCTCTTAAGTCATTAAGTTAATGTTGAAACCGCCCATTTAATAGGTCAATGTGGTTACAAACATTTAATTTGGAAACCGCCCATTTAATAATCATTAAGCTAACCACTAGCAGAGTCAGGGAGAATCAGTAACTTGATGGGTGTACACTCCCTACCTCCAAACCCATTTCCATGTATGATCTGATTCGTATAATTGCACTAAATTTTTGATAATTTTGGCTTCTATACTCTACTTTAATGGAGGATCTACATACAATATCTTGTTTTTCAGTCTTCTAGGAAACCAATGAGTGTCCTAGAAATATACAATAACCTATTAATGATTTCCCTGTTATAAGAAAAGAGGTCTACTATGAATCAAAAAACCCAGTTATCTTGTGGTGTGGTTGAACATGATGAAATAAAACTTTTGATAGAATTCATTTCAGATACTTATGAAGATGAATTTTAGCTTGAAAATAAATAATTTAGGTGAAGAAATAAATTAGCTTAAGTATTAGACTTCATAATAAATGGTTGGCCTTGTCATAGTCAAAGACAATAACCTGCCTACCAATCTTCTATATGACTAGATTCTTCTAAAGGAATTCCTTTGTCTCGTGAGAGATTCAACTAGGTTCAAAGAGGAAATTGAGGT
>BQNB010024593.1:22889-60541 GCA_026074375.1 Tanacetum coccineum
ATGGGATTAGCTTCTGCATTGCTCTATCTCCATGAAGAGTGTGAACAATCTGTGGTGCATAGGGATATTAAAGCGAGCAACATCATTCTTAATCAGGATTTAACGCAAAGCTGGGAGACTTTGGATTGGCTCGATTCATGGACCATGAATTGGGCATTCGGACAACTGGTTTAGCCAGAACTTTAGGCTACATGTCCCCTGACTATATAACAACAAGAAAGGCAAGTAAAGAGTCGGATGTGTATAGTTTTGGTGTTGTTGCATTAGAGATCGCTTGCGGTCGAAAGGTGACTGACAGAGTTGACCCAAATTCTGGTCTTGGCCGGGTTGGTGCATTGGGTTCGGGACTTACATGGAAAAAATGAGTTGCTTTCTGGTGTGGATCGAACGCTGAACACTGAATTTGATGAAAAAGAAGTCGAGTGTCTGATGAGAGTGGGTTTATGGTGTGCACAACAGGACTGGAGTCTCTGAGGCCATCTATCAGCCACGCAATTCAGGTCCTCAAGTTCGAAGGTGCACTTCCAAACCTTCCGATGAAGATGCCAGTGCCGACGTTTTGTGCAGCACTAGATGGCCTTGATGTTAGCACTGCTAGCGCTACGATGACGAATAGTAGCATTGATGTACGTTAGGCTGGATGGAGAGCAAACGACAGAACTTCATTGAGACCAAGGGGGGTTGTGGCCCCCCGCAAAAGTTTCCTCTCAAGTACCATTTGCTATATAATGTTAGTCATTAGATGTGCAAAATATTAAGGTTTTATAGTTTTGGCCCCCTAAAATATGTATTTCATATATTGGCCCCTCCAAAAAATGTGCTCAAGTTCCGTCCCTCAGCGCCACGTCAGCGCCACGTCACCTTACACCTTACACCTCAGCGCCACGTCAGCTTTTTCTCTCCAACTTTACCACTCACCTTTCAACCGTAATAACAACTCACTTTTCAAGTAAATGGGTCCACTTTGTTACCACTCACCGGAGGTGACTGGTTCACCTCTGTACATGCAAGTCGCGCGTGAGTTTCTACCACCGGCGTAGTACTCACCATGGTGACTTGTCCTTCTTGTGGTGAGTTTTTCCTTACTCCATCCGGCCTTAGAATGCACAATAATTGTATAGTACAAAACAAAAATTTAACATTATATATACTAGGTACCTTTTTTATTCTTATTCATTTAGGTTTCATGGTAGTCCTTGAGGTGATGTTCTAGTTTTTTGTCTTCTATTGGATGGGATTTGAATTTTTCTGTCTAAATATATAGTTTTTGAGGCGGTGTTTTCTTATGTTATTTTAGGGGTGCTCGTTTTATTTAGCTTGCGTGCTTTTGGTATTGTCTTTTTGGTGTATTGTTTCTCGCTAGTTAGTTTTTTAATATATTTTTCCTTGTCGTTCAAAAGAAATGTGTACCGTGTGTCTCTGTTCTTGTTAATTTGTTGTATATATAGTTTCATGTTCAAAAGAAATGGAGATACGCCTGTTCATCACAATTAACAATGGCTCACCCGGAAACCAAATAATTGTTTTTGAGTTTGATCCTGTCATAAACTTACAGGATCAACCATATGGACATACGGGTATCAACTTGAATTAGAGTAAGTCAACTAATTATACCATATGGAATGCTAGTTTGCCAAGTGCAGATGATCATTTCTTGGCGCTAGCTATGGCACACCAGTCTTTGGTATCGAGTTGACCACAGGGACGTTCTTCCTGACTGGCAAAGACGGAGCTAGGATTTTGTGTTAAGGGGGGCTCAAATTTTTTTCGGTAGTAACATAGAAGTTTCGATCATAATATTTGAACAATACCTAAAAATCTAAAAACTGGAGGGTTAAAAGTGAACTTTTTAACAAAAGTACAGCCTTATAAGTCAATAAAAAATTAGATGCAGTCGGCCTCATTTTCCTTTTCTTGTTCATCTTCTTCGCAGGCTTCAGATTCACCATTGAAACCAGAATATTAAATCACTTAGTAAATTATATCTTGTCTTTCTTTCTTCTCACTTAAATTTAGTCCTAATTTTTCTTTTACATACCTTCTAAAAACCATCGACCTCTCAGGTTGTTTTCGAGAACCGCCTTGTCATAGAGTATGTCCGCCATTGTTGGGGGTGGCCGAGCACCCTCTAGCCTCCCCACTGGCTCCGTCCCTGCTGACTGGGTAACAATCGGCTTATCATGTACCACCTGTTTTATTTTGAGAGACATATCCTTCAATATTGGGAGTTCAGTTCTGGTTTTAAGTTATAACACAAAACACAGAAGATAGCTCAAGCAAATGGTAACCAGCATTAGGAATAAAAGTTCCATTTTTTACAGCAGGAATGACAGTTCCTCTTGGTGCGATACTTTTAGTCATAGTAGCATATGATATGTTTAGAAGGGAGGAGACATAGAAAAGCTAGACATAACTCACCAGTAAAAGATGCCTTGACATCGATGACCCATGATCTTGAAAGAGGGATAGGACCTAAAAGATTTTCTTTCAGAGATATTGCTTTGGCTACATATAACTAGTCTGATGACTTGAAGTTGGGTGAGGGGGGGTTTCGGATGTGCCTATAAAGGCTACTTATATTCACGTGAAGGCATGGTGGTCGCTGTGAAAAAAATTGCAATGTTCTAAACAGGGAAAGAAAGACATAACCCAAGTCAAGATCATTAGTAGTTAAGGCGCCGAAACTTGGTACAACTCAGCGGTTGGTGCCATGATAACTCAACTTTTACTTTGTTTATGAGTTTTTGCCAAACGTCAGCCCTGACTATCACCTCTTTAACAAAAAAGAGTCCCCTTGTATGGGGTAAGCGCAGGGGCGGAGCCAGAAATTTTTGCTCGAGGGGGCATATTTCAATAATTTTTAAAAACTACACTACAAGTTGGTTCTTAGGGGGACAAATTACAAAAAAAGCCGGATATATTAGAAAATTTACACTATAATTTTTTTCGCAAGAGGGCACTTGCCCCCGGGCCCCCTCCCTATCTCTGCCACTGGGTATGCGCCTGTGCGATATAAGATCGCGATGGGTTTAGTTTCAATATTTTAACATCTACATGAACAATGTGAACCATGTGTCGTAAATCTGGATATGAAAGCTAGTAACATCATGCTTGATTCAGGATTTAATGCCAACTTTGAGACTTTGTATTTGATCTGGTCTTTGGTAAGTGTCAGCTTCTTTATAATATGTGCACCCAGCTTACCGGAGTCTGAGGCCGTCCAGTAATTCAGGTACTTAAGCTAGAAGGTCTACTCCCGGTTATTCCAGTGAAGATGCCAGTGCCAATGTATTACCCTGCATCTGCCCCACAAGCCATTTCTGCTGCCGCTACAATGACCAACAGCAGCATTAATCTGGCATGTTGAATGTTAAACGATAACAAATGTAGGAAACGGAAAACAACACATTCTAATTACCAGGCTCTTGTTATATTTTTGTTATTGGAATGTAGTTTGACATTGTATCTTGTCGAGTAATTTGTATCTATTGATCTGTTAACCAATTTTCAGTTTGTATCTTGGCGAGTTATATTATTCTTCAAAACATTTCATGCCACTGGATAGTATCTAAGATTTCAATTAAGCATCAATGAACCCGTAAGTGCCATTATATTTTGGAGAATAATATTAACGACTATATTTATATGCACATAAAGTTTCATTTACATATAATGTTGTAAACCTTAGGTAAACTTTTTGAAACTGAAAATATAACTACAAGAAAAATCCAATTTAGTAACAAGAAACATCAAGTACATCGCTAAAAAGCTGAACAGAATCGTGATGAAAAGTTGAGTACTGAATGGTTGTCGCTATAATATCACTAGTGACTATTTGCAAACAATTGTACAAGAAACCATAAGTCCGTAAGTCACTAATGATTAGCTGAACGTTATCACTATAATGTAACGAATTGTTTTTGCTAGTCATGAGTAGTTGTTGATACATTTGTCATCATGACTATATCCAAAAACATAAAGCAATAGTGGCTTAATTAGGGTGGTCACTGTATTCGACGATCTTTCTCATCGTTAGTCTCGTAACTATAATAGATGGAACAAAAATGAGAGTAAGTAGACCAAACTAATGGCCAAGTTTAGTGAGCCAGTTACTAGGTAAACAAACTACAGATGGATATCCTTGAGTAAAGAAATGGTCGTCAATATTTGACCAGTTTGCGACCAATTTTCCTATGTATTACTATATATTATAATCTATTAATTCTTCTTGAACGACAGATTACAATAAGTTGTTACTCGCATTGATCGAATCCAATATTCCAGGCATTACAAGAAAATGTAGCTTAGTGACATATATAAAGAGTGTCACTAAAGTTTAAAAATGTTGCTAAAATTAGGTGTCGCTAAAAGAAAATAAAATCAACGTGTCACTAATTTTTTTTATGTGTTTCTCGTATGTTAGAAAAATGTAGGTAAGATTCCTTGAGCAAAAACCTGTTATGACAAAAAAATATATTTGTGTGAATAACTCCAAATTGACAAGCTTTTACTCGCTTATTTAAAAAGTGTCACTACAAACTCGGATTTACACTTTCTATGTCACTATAACCTAAATCTCACTTTCCTTGTAGTAATATTTCAGTCCGTTCAAATTGTATGATACTTTTGTTGCGTTAAGACATAATTCAAGAGGGTAAAAACGATTTAATATACTCACCTAGCTAGCTTTTTTTTCTAGGGGGATTCGCAATCGAACATGTTGGTGATTTTAGTGTCATTAACAGCTATTTAGGTAATGATGATTTACTAGAGACTAATGAGATTTCATAATTAGCTTGGATACGAGTTAGGGAAGTGTGGAGTACACACTCGTTGAGTTAATATGTTATCAACCTAGACAAAATGCAGAGATCAAGGGACAGTACTACTGGCAGTACTACTAAGTTGTTATATCTAGCAGTACTAAGTAGTTAGTACTGCTAGCACTAATACTTAGTACTGGTTGTTATATCTAGCAGTACTAAGTAGTTAGTACTGTTAGCACTAATACTTAGTACTGGTTGTTTTCAACTAGCAGTACTAAGTAGTTAGTACTGCTAGCACTAAATAGTTAATACTGCTAGTCGTATAACTGTTTGAAAACAGTTATGAAAGTTGGTTTTAACCAACTTTAACTGCTTAACTGTAGTCTAGAATTTGTTTTATAAACAGATTCATTAGTCTCATTTGAGATAACGAAAAACATATACAATTCCTTCATCGTTCTTGATTTATGATTCTTGTGCCTAGAACATAAATTGTTATACTCCTTATATTATCCCGATAGAGATTTCGTGCAACCCAGGCATTGATAAGGGTCGAAATACTTTATACGGAAAGTGGACATTTACACGATATAAGCGAGTTATCCAGGATCATCACACTCACACACCCCAATTTATAACAAACGTATAAAGTATTTTTCTTGTGATCATGGCTGGAAATACGGTGAAGGAGATGACAACGAATTTTGGGAAACTAGATAAGTTTGAGGGGCATGACTTTAGGCGATGGCAGAAAAAGATGCATTTCCTGTTGACTACGTTGAAAGGCAACGGGGCTTATGGGACTTATATGGGCTTGAGCTTTTAAAATAAGTCTCGTTTGTCACACAGACTTATGAAAAACCTTTTATAAGACATAAGCCTCCATAAGCCCAAACCTATAGACAAGGGCTTATGGGGGCTTATAAGTAGTCAAATTAAGTAAATACCTTTCAAAGATAATGAAATTATAATGTAAAAGCTTGAATTATTAGTTTTTACTACAGTTTAGAGAGTGGTGGAGCAAAAACATTTGTCCAAAGAAAGCTATTTTTGAGAGGACTTTCAGTACATAGAGTACAACAACAATTCTAACATCTATCATCATCAGTTGAACATGATAATAAGTTTAATGATGATGAGTCATCATTATCTAAGACTGAACAAGAAGAAGAAACAGAAGATAATGTTGTTGGATTATTATTATTAAAAGGTATTAAGAGGTGAAAATGCTTCTTGATGGGACATGGGAACAAGGACACAAGAGATTGTTTTTGTTGTTGTTGTCTTAGATTATTATTAACATGATGATCAAGTTGAAGACAAGTTGGTAGTGGTGATTGTAAAGATATTAGCTTATTATTCATTACCACTTCTTTTATCAGTTGTGTGGAACTAGCTAGCTACATATTCTATCTATCTTTTTATTTTTAGTAAATTGTATAAATCGTCCCTGAACTTTAAAAATTTTGCATGTTTCGTCTCAGTTTTTTTGAAATTGCGAATAATGTCCCTCTGAGAAAAACTTTGCGGCGTATTTATCCTTGCCTCGAAGTTAATTGACTAAACTACCCAGTGACGGATCCAGAAAATTAAAACGTGTATGCCAAAAAAAAATTACCCCGGGTTTTAATTTTATAAAATTAAACGTAGAATATTAAATAAATCATATAGAAGTTACTCACTGAATTAACTATTTAGGCTATGTTTATTTGTTGTCCAAATTAAGTGGGCTTAGTGCCTTGTTTTATTAATGGGCTTTGAGCTTTCTTCAGTTAAGTAATTAAATTATATGAAGCACGTCCACCAAATTTGACTAAAACATATAGAATTTTATAGGTATCTCTGCTTGACCTGAGCAACTCATATGTGTCACGTGCCACATGTGGCCAGGCTTTGGGTCCGCCCCTCAAAGTACCTTCGAAAGAAAGGCAAAGGGTATATTTAGTCATTCATTCTTTAAGGCTAGACGCAATATAGGTTTCTCACGGAAATACAGTATTTACAGCTTTTGAAAGTTAAGACAAAACATGTAACTTTATTAAAGTTTAAGGACGATTATATACGTATACTATGTGTGGAATAAAACTATGTCGTTTTGACATAATTTGCTACAGTGGTGCAGTAACATGCCAATTGGGCTCCCACTTTGGGCCGGCCCATTTGGCACTTTTTTTTTTTTTTTCTTTAATAGGCCAAACTTTAAAAAAAAATTGCTCGGCACAAATATAGGAAAACAAATTACCAAAAGTTACTTATGTATTAGATCAAAAAATATCTGGCGACATTGAGACCCAAAAAATTATGCTAATATAAAAATAAGTACTATTGCACAAAAATAAAAAAAAAAAATTTGCTCGGCACATAAATAAGAGAAGAAAAAAAATTACTAAAGTATTCGACTTATTTATATCAAAAAATAACCACGACATGACGCCAACCATTTAAAAACCCCATATTAAAAAATATATTTAACTTGAGAACGGTAAAATAAAAGCCGACAAAATATAAAAAAAACAAAAATTTAACACCCCGCATTCAACGCAGCGTGCAATAATCCTTTAACACATATTATCCACTACTCATAAAATTATTTTAAAGTAAAACCAAATAGCCAAAAAAAAACAACTGTTAAACACTTTAACCTTTAAAAACATTAGCGGACATACAATTTTTTTTTAAAAAAAAAACACTCACCATCTATGATAAATTAAAAGAAAACCTTCCCGCAGCAACGCGCAGCGGCGGCAACGTATTCTTGTTTATTCTATTTATTCTTGTATTTTTGTAATGAAAATATAAAAATGATTTAATACTTTCATTTAATGTTTTGTGTCATTGTGTGGAACTAGCTAGCTATGTGACTTAATCGTAATAAGCCATGGACGGGTTTGGTAACGGTAGTGGGAAGGGGTTAAAAAATTACTAGGGAAGGTAATGATGCGTGGTTGATGATTTGAATTTTCACGGAATAACTAAGGTTTGGGGAAAACTAATTGGGGGTTTTGTGTTTTTAGTTTATTTGTTAGGTAGTAGGTATTTTTAGATAGATTTGTTTTTTAATTTTTTTTTGTTTATAGTTAGTTTATTTTTTAGTATATGTTAGTAGTTTTTTTAGGGGTTAGGTTTTGTATTAGTTTTCGCTTTTGTTAGTAGGAGATTTTTTTTTCTTTTTTTATTTGGTAGAGTTATTAGAGATCTAGTTTATCTTTTAGGTTTTTATTTTTTTTTTTATTTTTGTTATTTTAATATTATTTTTATTAGTTTTTTTTAGTGTTTTTTAGTTATTTTTTTTTGGTGTTTATTTTTTAGTATGTATTGTAGTAGTTATGTTTGTTTATTTATATTTTTAGTTAGTTATTTAGTTTTATAGTTTTTTTAGTGTTTATTTATTTTTATATTTTATTTAGGTTTTTGTAGTATTCTAAAGTTATTTTTAGTTGGTAGTTCTTTTAGTAGTAGTATAGTTAGTTTTATATTATGTATTTTAGGCTTTTTTTTAGTTATTTGTTGTTTTTTTAGGTAGTTAGTTTAGTGTATATTTTAGTATTTATTATATTGTATTATAGTTTGGGTTTTTTTAGTGGGAGTCAATTGTTAGAGTTAGTAGAGTTATAGCTTGTCGTTAGTTATATTTAGTAGTTGTATTTATTATTTTAGCATTAGTTAGAGGGATTATTTGTATGATGTTGTTTTAGTTTTTTTTAAGTCTTATTTTTTGTAGTAGAGTTATATTTTTATTTAGTAGTGTTTAGTTTAGTTATTTTTTTTAAGTGTTTTTTGTTTTTGAGTTAGATAGTTTTTTAGAGGGTTTATTTTAGTATAGATGTTAAGTTTTTGTGTTTTTTTTTTAGATGGGATTTTTTTTTGTATTTTTTTTTATGTTTGGGTAGTAGAGGGAAGATTTTTTAGAGTGTTTTAGATTGTTGTTTTTTTTTTTTTTTTTGGTTTTTTTTTATTTGTTAGTGGTATAGTATTTTTTTGTTTTTTTTAAGTTTTTTTTTATAGATTAGTTTTTTTTTTTTTTTATTTAGTTTTGTTTTTTATTGTTTTAGTTTATTTTTTTATAGAGGGATTCTAGTTTTATGTTTGATTTATTTTGTTTTTTTTTGTTTTTTTTTTTATTTTTTTTTTTAGTTATAGTTTTTAAGAGAGTATTTAGAGGTTGTTTTTAGAGTTTAGTTAGGATTATTTTGTTTTTTTATTTTTTAGAGGGTTAGTTAATGTTGTTTTTTATTTTTTTTTTTTATTTTTTTCTTTTTTTTTATAGTAGAGGGATTTAGTAGATTGTGTTTTTTTTCTTTTTAGTTTTTTTAGTATTTAGTTGTATTAGGTTATAGTTTTTGAGTTTTTTTAGTTTTTTTGTTTTTTTTTTTTTTTTTATTTGTTTTTTTTTTTAAGTTTTAGTGTTGTGTTTGTTAGTTTTTTAGGTTATATGTAGTGTTCTATTTATTAGTATTAGTTAGTTATTTTTATTTAGTTTTAAATTTTTTGTTAGTTTTTTTTTTTTAGAGGGAGTTAGTTAGTTTTTTATTGTTAGTTGTTTTTTTTTTATTAGGTTATGTTTTTTATATTTTTTTAGTTGTTTAGAGGGGATTTTTATAGATTATTTTTTATATATTTTTTATTTAGTTAGTATTTGATAAGGAGGGTTGTAAGTAGTTTTTATTAGAGTGTTAGAGGGTATGCTTTATTTTTAGGTTTTTAGGAGAGGCTTTTTTTTATTTTTTTTTGTAAGAGTTATTATTAGAGGGAGTCAATGGGAATGTAGATGGAGTCAATGGGGGTGTAGGAGGAGCACCCGACTTCTCGACGATCATTGCCCAACAATTACATAATCTCTTACTCGCCATGCTAGCTCAAGTTGGTAACCAAGGAAATGTTGGAAATCAGAATGGTAATGTGGTTAATGAGAACGTTAGGAATTCGTTAGTGAATGGAAACCGGGTAGGTTGTTAATATAAGGAGTTCTTAGCTTGTAACCCTAAGAATATGATGGTATGGGAGTTGCCTGTAGTTCCCCTTTTTTTTTTTTTTTTTTACTCGTTGGATTGAGAGAAAAATGGAGAACGTTGCAAGATAGGAGTGGTATGTAGTATTGACCAAAAAGTGAAATACACTGCTGGTTCATTTGTGGGTAAGGCTCTAACGTGGTGGAACTCTCAAATCCGCACGCTAATCCGGGAAGTTGTTGTTAGTATGTCATGGAATGACTTTAAGTATATGATGATATAAGAGTTTTGTCTTAGTCATGAAATGCAAAAGTTAGAATCTGAGTTGTGGAATCACGCCATGGTCAGGGCTGGCAACTTGCTGCGTTAACTGATAGGTTTAATGAGTTGTGGTTATGTTAGTTCCCATTGGTCACCCTAGATATAGGATGATTAAGAGGTATTGTGTTATGGCTTGCTCTACAGATCCCGGGGATGGTGGAGAAGAAAGAAAAACGAGCACAAGGGACTATACAAAAGGCTGTTGCAGATTATTTGGTTGCACTGACCGATGAGGTTGTGTGAAATGGATCAATTTAAGAGTTTGAGAAAAGGAGGATGTGGGGGAAACTTGAAAGGATAGAATGGTAAGGAATGAAAATAAGAAGACTAGGATTTCGGATATTTATTCGATTGAGATTTTTTAGCTAGGGGGAACTAGTAGAGATTGACGTAATTAGAGGTTGTTAAAACTAGAAATAGAAAGGACAGTGTTTGACATTAATTGATAACCCTTTGGAGTGGAGCTTTGGATTTTGTTTGGTAATGATAGGAATTGATTGGTTGTCTAATCATAAGGCAGAGAGAGCTAATTTGTCCTGAGAAGTAGCGAGGTACCACATAGATGGCAAGGTGTTATTAGTATTAGGAGAAAAACCGCAAAGAAAAGGATGGAGGGGCAGTTAAAGAGTTGATAAGGCATAAAGAAAAAGAACAAGAAGAGCTTGTTGCGGTTAGGATTTTCCTGAGGTATTTTCTGTTGACCTGTCTGGGTTTGTTGCTGTTTAGGAGATTGAGTTTCGAAATTGAGTTATCCTTAGAGCTTTGTACTGGTGCAAAGTATCCTTTATCGTTTCTGGCACCTTCTGAATTGGAGGAGTTGTCTGGGGCAACGCATGGAACTCGAAGACAAAAAAGGTTGCATTTGACAAAGCTCATCGCCTTGGGGAGGAAGAGCACCGGTTTTTGTTTGTGAAAAAAAAGGATGGTTCTTTTAGGATGTGTATTGACTATAGAGAATTGAACAAGTTGACTGTTAAAAATTGTTATCCGCTTCCTAGGATTGACGATTTATTTGATCAACTGCAAGGGTCGTAGTTTTTCTCAAAGATAGATCTTAGGTCTGGATACCATCAGCTGAGAGTGCATGAGGATGACATTCCAAAGACTGCGTTTAGAACTCGTTATGGACATTTTGAGTTCACAATAATGCCCTTTGGTCTGACTAACGCACCAGCGGTATTTATGGATTTGATGAATAGAGTTTGTAGGCCTTATCTTGATAAGTTTGTGATAGTGTTTATAGCGAAAATCTGACATCTTAATCTACTCTAAGACTCAAGAGGAGCATGTAGAACACTTAAGGTTAGTCTTGGAACTGCTCAAAAAGGAGAAACTTTATGCTAAGTTTTCTAAGTGTGAATTCTGGCTAAGAGAAGTGCAGTTTCATGCGCATGTGATAAATAGTAATGGGATTCATGTGGACCCTAGTAAGATTGAAGCTGTTAAGAATTGGAAAGCCCGTAGAACTCCGACTAAGGTTTGTTCGTTCTTAGGATTGGCTGGGTATTACCGTAGGTTCATTGAGAACTTTTCTAAGATAGCTAAGTCTCTTACTATCTTGACTCAGAAAAGTAAGACTTTTAATTGGGGTGAGGAATAGGAATATGCATTTCAGACCTTAAAGGATAAGTTGCATAATGCGCCTGTTTTAGCTCTCCCTGATGGATCGGAAGATTTTGTAGTATATTGTGATGCGTCCGGGATAGGACTAGGCTGTGTGTTAATGCAGAGAGGTAAAGTGATAGCCTATGCATCTAGGTAGTTGAAAATTCATGAGAATAACTATACTACCCATGATTTAGAGTTGGGTGCGGTTGTGTATGCACTTAAGATCTGGAGACATTATCTGTATGGGACAAAGAGTGTCATATATACGGATCATAAGAGAGTTTAAGAAGTTGAAGCGTAGTAGGATTGCCATCGTCAAGGTTCGGTGGAGTTCAAAACGTAGTCCTGAATTCACGTTGGAACGTGAAGATCAGATGAAATTGAAGTATCCGCATTTGTTTAGCGATGTTAGTAGTTGAATTTTGGGGATGAAATTCTTTTAGGGGGGGGTAGAATGTAACCTCTGCTCTTTTTGTGTTCTGAATATTTCATTAATAGTCCTTTGACTATTTGACTTTTGTCAGTTTATTCAGATTTTGTACCGTGTAGACGGTGGTGATTTTATGAGATATGTGATGATTTAAGGTTTATTGTGATTAATAATCCTTTTTTAAAGGTATTATTATGTTATGTGTATTCCAGGTGGTTTGACCCGTGAATTTTGAGAAATGCCGAAAAACGAGTCTTATACGTCCGTTAATGTCCAAATTGAATTTTGAAGGGTTTAAAGTGTAAATATGGCAAGTGAATACTCTAAGTTAATGGAAAAGTATTTTTAAGGTGAATAAAAATGCTTTTTGACTTTGGGGTAAATTTTACGGTTGAGTTTTATGAGCTTTTAAGTGATTTCGACACGAGAAGAAAGGCTCGAGACTCCCTTGGATCCCATGGCCGGTTATGGTTAGAAAGGGGGACAAGGAGGCTAAATTTTAGCTCCTTTTGTCTAAGATATGTACACATATATGCTTCCACTAGAATTATTTTCATCATAATCCATTCTATTTACAAAAAAATAAAAACACACACTTCTCTTGTGTGTGTATAGTTTGTCCGCCACCTACAACACACACACACTCATAATTTTTGAATTTCGATCAAGAAAACATGAAAAAATAAATATTTGGGGTTAATTTTAAAAAAAAAAAAAAAAAAAAAAGATTCTAGTTAGTTGGTTATTCATTTAAACAACGTTTGGGTTGTCCGTTCATTTTGTCGAAAGTCTACAATTTGAAGATTCTTTTCCTTGTAAGTTTTTAAACTTAAATTTTAGTTTGTCCTTTTAGGGGTTTATTTTGATGTCATAGATGTTTTGGTTGTACAAGTTGAAATCGTTGTGAAAATTGGATTTTGTTGAAACGGTGCGAAACTAAAGAAAAGGGTGCGTTGGTTTCGTGAAGAGCGAAAAAGAAAATAAGGATATTTGTAGTTTTGATGTTTTTGGTCGTGATGGTTGAATAATATAATGTTTGCTAGAATGCTTATTTTAGAAAAGTTGCTGTATATAGCTTATTCGGGGCTTATTTTAAGCTTATTTCTTGGGCCTTTATTTGGGCTTAAAAGAGCTAATGTGTACCGTAAAATATTCCCAAAGTCACATGAGGAAAATAGATTTGATTATTTTTGTGTTACTAACACATATGTGTGGACTATTTTTTAGCTTTGGTATAACCAAAAGGCGATACTTTAGCTTATTAGCTTAATTTAAAGCTTAATAATACCTATTTTGGGAGTGTTATGGAACTCATCGCCCAAATAAGTCTATATTTGAGCCGCGCTTAACGGGAGGGCTTTATAGTAGTCCAGATTATTTCTTATTTTAAGAATAAGATATAATTCCTTATAATATGTAAATAAGGACCTTGTTTTGGACTTAAGTAGTATTTTGGACTTATAAATGTCTCTAATTAAGACCTTTTCCTTGGTTGGCCTTTAGGCCCAATAAGTCGATAATTTTGGTCATTTTGAGAGTTTTGTTGGACTTTTTGAAAGCGAATATGTAATTGTACGAAGTAGATTAAAGTTGATCTTTATTTTGGGTGAAAACATTTTGTGAACGTTAAAGATTGAGAATCTTGGAATTTTTTGTCGAAAAGTCTCGAATTGTGATAAAGTGTTTGGAAATTAAGGTTTGAAACCTGTAGAAAAACGTTTGTAAACACGTAATGAGGTCATGTCTGAACAGTTTTGATAATCAAGATTTATACTTATATAATTTTACTTAAAACGATGAATTTTGATTATTAATAAATAAACATATTATTTAATTATTTATTTAATTAATAAATTCACTAAAAGACGTAAAAAATTTTTTATTATAATTGTTGGGATTCAGTAGTCTCTACAAAATTAATGTATGCTTAGTTGATGAGTTATGTACTAGTTAAGTGAAGGACTTAGTAGGCTGCTAATAAAGGATTGTTGAAAAATAAGACTAAGTATTAGTACTGGGGCTAGTTATAATAGTTAGTACTTCATCAGAGACATAGTTATGTACCTGTCAGTATATGATTAGTGTGTTAGTAGTAAGTTAAGTAACTGCTAGTTAGTAGCTTGTTAAGGGGGGGGGAGGGGGGGGGGAGTGAGGGAGATATGCGATGAGGTTATTATAGGAATATATAATGCATTAATCTCTTACAACGGTTTTGTAAGTCCGCGATTAGGGTTTCCTTGGTGAAAAAAGGAACGCCTACGGCATATAGTTAATATAAGTTTCATTGATACAAGTTTCACCAATATATATGTTATAAGTAATCTGTAACCTAGCATGTATATTAATAGTAATCGAAAAAAAAGTTCTGTTTGCAATTCATTGTTTCTTCTTGAGGCAATATAAGTTATTTGTCGCATAACTTATATTTTTACATAGTCATTATTTCAGCTGTAGTTATGTTTGGAATGCCTATCCAGATAGGGCTACAACCCTTTAACAAGGCTAGAAAGATCTATTCAGAATTTGGGATCAATAAGTGGTAGTCAATGAAGCTTGTTGGGAATTTTTGGGGGGGGGGGGGGGGGGGGGGGGGGGGGGGGGGGGGTTTCCCCCTGATAAGAAGATCTAAACACATCAAGTTTACAAACTTTTACTTTCAGATCTATTCAATGGCAGGATTAGAATGATAGAAAATTCCATCCCTCCACCTACCACAAACACCACACACACAATGCGCCCTTACACTGTGTCAACCATTAAACTCCTTATTCTGAAGAAAGGTGGATATGACATTTGGGCCGATGAAAATGGAAGCATTACTTGAGGCCATACAGACTATCCGTATATGAGGAATCATAACTAAAAAGGAAATGGTCCTGGTAAGTGTCTCAACAGTAGTCACAAATGAGAGTAATAAAGGTTTTGCCTCCTAAAGCTGCTGAAGATATTTAGCCCTAAATGAAAAGTAGAAAGAAAAGCGAAGACTCATCCTTGCATTATGGCTTTACAGAAGACGCATCTTAGGCAAACTTACAAGATGATGATGCTAAAGATAAGTGGGGATCTATCAAAATCAGATTTAGTGGAAATAATGAATCAAAGAAGATGCAAAAATATATTTTAAAGCAACAATTTGAAGGCTTTTCTGTGTCCAACTCAGAAGGACTGCACAAAGGTTAAGATAGGTTTTAGAGTCTTCTGTGTCAACTTGATATTCATGGTGCATTGTCTCCGACAGAAGATTCCAATAAGTATGTTCTTAGAGTCTTTACCTTCTTCGCTGGTCCGCAGTAATCCTTATCGCATGGGAGGACTCAAGCATTGAGTGGACAAATCGTTAGGCAATGATGATACTCTATAATCAATCTTAAAAAAGTGTCGCTGAAAGGTGTCGACCGAAAAAAAAATTACCCTATTACCAAAATTTGAATTTGATGTAAAAATAAGTTATAAAGGCTATATAAAAAATTACATATTACTCAACTTTTTTTTTAGAGAAAAGAGAAAAATGGAATTATTTGAAAATGAACAACTTACTCTTTTCTAAATAGAAAAGAGTTTATATACCCCGTCGCGTTAAATGACGCGCGGGATATTTAACTAGGACCCGGGCTCGGGTTTTGCTTAGGATTAAACCCGAAACATATACAATATTAGATTAACTATCGAGCCCGATTCCCGATATTATACTATTACAACATTAACTAATTAAATGACCAAGACTCGTACACGTAATGAACGAACTTCTTGTTCGGCTCAATAATTTGAGGCTAGCAATTTCTATGAGATTGAAGAAGTTCTACAAGAAGACGGGGAGAAAGCTGCATTTTGATGCCAAGGAACCAGTTAGATTTGACAAGACCAAATTCAAATGCTACAATTGTCACAAGACAGGGCATTTTGCTAGAGAATGCAGATCAAAAGGGAACACTGTATATAAATCAAAAGACAATGGAAGGAGACCTAGAAAACAGGAGAAACCTAAAGCTTTGGTAACTGTTGATGGGGAAGGTGTTGATTAGACTGATCATGCAGAGGATGAACAAGAAAACATTGCTTTGATGGCTTACATCAATTCAGGCTCAGACACTAAGGTAACATCTTGTTCTAAAGAATGTATGGAATCTTATGCTAAACTTAAAAAATTATATGATGAACAAAGGGAACAACTTGGTGATGCTAGTATAGAAATTCAAGCCTATACTCAAGCTTTAAAAAAGGTAGAGGCTCAATTAGTTTCTCATCAGAAAAATCAACTTTGGTATGAGGAAAATATTAGATTTATGAAAATTGATTCAGATGATAAAACTGATGTGCTTACATATCATAAGAAACTATTAGCAAAAGTTGTAAAAGAAAAAGAAGAATTAAAAACCAAACTTGAGAATTTTCAAAGTTCTTCTAAAGGCCTTAGTAAATTGCTAAACAGTTAGATGAGTAAAAGGGACAAATCTAGACTTGGGTATGGAGATCAAATACATGATGGTGTCTTAAGTTATGAAAATGAAGTTTTTCAAAGTGTATTTGATAGTAGGTCAAGTGATGTATAAGATAGTCATGTGCATGATAGATTTGCAAATATTGAAAGCATGCATGCAGTTCCTCCTCTAATGACAGGAAATTATATGCCTTCAGGATCTGATAGGGAAGTAGATGATTCTATGTTTACATATGGTCCAAAACAGTCTAAAACTAGTGAATTTGATACTCAAATCAGTAATTTTGACTATTGTGAGTCCAATTCTAGTGTAGAAACACTTGAATTTGTACATGAACCAGTTGTAGTTGAACCCAACGTTGTTAATCAACCTAAAGTTTGGTCTGATGCTTTGATCATTGAGGAGTATGAGTCAGACAGTGATGATGAATATGTGATTCAACCTTCAAAAGAACAGGAAAAACCTAGTTTTGCTTTTGTTAATACTGTTAAGCATGTAAAAACTCCTAGGGAAACTGTTAAAGAACAAAACACATATAGTCCAAGTCCTAAAGCTGACAAGAGAGACTGGAATGGTTTAATGTCCAAAAGGTTGGGTTTGGGATATGGGTTTACTAAAAAGGCATGTTTTGTATGTGGCAGTTTTAGTCATCTTATTAGAGATTGTGATTTTCATGAGAAAAGAATGGCTAAACAGGTTGAATTGAACAAAAAGAAGGGTAAGGGTACTGGTCAAGGGGAGAATAGACCAGTGTGGAACAATGTGCAAAGATTGAATCACCAAAATAAGTTTGTTCCAAAAGCAGTACTAAC
Source organism: Tanacetum coccineum (assembly GCA_026074375.1). Taxonomy (NCBI): domain Eukaryota; kingdom Viridiplantae; phylum Streptophyta; class Magnoliopsida; order Asterales; family Asteraceae; genus Tanacetum; species Tanacetum coccineum. The sequence continues at coordinate 40,215 of BQNB010024593.1, forward strand.
TAAAACTGGCATATTTCCAGTTAATACTGCTAGACAAAATCTCTCTAGTCAAGCAGCGACAACTAGTACTTCTAGGAGAGTTAATACTGCCAGACCCATTGTGAATGAAATCAGACCAAGAAACAATGTTTATAAATCTCATTCACCTATTAGAAGGCCATTTAATAGAACAACAGTACCAAAAGCTAAATTTTTAAATCAAAAAGTTAATACTGCTGAGGTCAAAGCAGTTAGTGCTGTTGAGGACATGAGGGAAACTGCTGTTAAGCCCTCAACAGGTTGTAATTGGAGACCCAAAAGACATTATTGGAATAAAGTCTCCAAATACAATAGTGGATCAAGCTTTAGTAAAAATGTTAATTTTAAAGATCCACTAGGCAGACCCAACTCAGCAATGACTTGGGTCCCTAAAAGAAACTAATTTCTCTTATTTGATGTGCAGGATAATCCACAAAGAGCTTTAAAGAACAAAGGGATTGTTGATAGTGGATGTTCCAAGCACATGACCGGCAACAAAACCTACCTTGTTGAATATCAAGACTATAATGGTGGCCCAACTTCTTTTGGAGGTAGTAAATGTTACATAACTGGTAAAGGTAAAATACAAACAGGAAAGTTAGATTTTGAGGATGTGTGCTTTGTGAAAGAACTACAGCATTTCAATCTCTTTTCTATGTCACAGATGTGTGACAAGAAGAACAAGGTTCTCTTCATATACACTGAATGTCTTGTGTTGTCTTCTGACTTTATGCCTGATGAAAATCAAGTATTACTTAGAATCCCTAGACAAAACAATATGTATAGTTTCATCTTAGAGAGCATTGTTCCTTTTGGAGGTTTAGCTTGTTTGATTGCAAAGGCCACAGTTGATGAATCTAACAAATGGCATAGGAGGTTGAGTCATGTTAACTTTAAAAACTTAAACAAACTTGTAAAGGGAAACCTTGTAAGAGGTTTACCTTCAAAGACTTTTCAAAATGACCACACCTGTGTTACTTGTCAGAAAGGAAAGCAACACAAGGCCTCCTGTAAGGCCAAAATAGTGAGCTCTATTAGTAAGCCCTTACAGCTTTTGCATAACTTATTTGGACCCACATCTGTAAGGAGCATAAACCATAAGACTTATTGCCTGGTTATCACTGATGATTTTAGCAGGTTTAGTTGGGTGTTCTTTTTAAGAACTAAGGATGAAACTAGTGGAATCCTTAAGGACTTTATAAGACAAATAGAGAACTAATTAAATCAAAAAGTTAAAACTATTAGATGTGATAATGGTACAGAATTCAAGAACAGGGACATTATTGAATTCTATGGGTCAAAAGGGATCAAGGGGGAATACAGTAATGCCAAAACTCCACAACAAAATGGAGTTGCTAAGAGAAAGAATATGACCCTTATTGAGGCTGCTAGAACAATACTAGCAAATTCATTTTTACCCGACACTTCTTGGGCTGAAGCAGTTAGTACTGCTTGTTATGTCCTTAATTGGGTATTAGTGACCAAGCCTCAAAACAAGACACCTTATGAACTTATAACTGGTAAAATACCAATCATAAGCTATATAAGACCTTTTAGGTGCCATGTGACCATCCTGAATACCATTGACCATCTAGGCAAGTTTGAAGGGAATTCTGATGAAGGGTTTTTAGTTGGATATTCCCTGAATAGCAAGGCTTTTAGGGTATACAATTTAGAAACCAAGAGAGTTGAAGAAAACCTGCATATAAACTTTTTAGAAAATAAACCAAATGTTGCAGGTAAAGGACCTAATTGGCTGTTTGATCTAGATTACTTAACTGATTCAATGAATTATCAGCCTGTGAGATCAGATAATCAAGCTAACAAAACTGCGGGTCCAGAAAAAGCTAATCATAGTGCAGGTACACAAGATAATATTGATGCAGGAAATTCTAAAATGGAAGCTGACCCTGCTTAAGACTACTTTGTACTGCCAATATATTCTTCTTATACTTCAATAGTCAAGAGCTTATAAGCAAAGAATGAAGGTGAAAAGCCTAATAAGGATATTGGTTTAAAGATAAATGAGGAGCCAGTAGATCAGGAGAATCAAGCCTTTTTAGAAGAGCTTAAAAGGCTTAAAAGACAAGAAAAGGAGGCTAATGATGTAGCTAAAGCTCTTAGAAAGGAGTTTGCTCAAGATGCTGAGGAGATGAAGATATCACCATGGCTCAAACTTTGATTAAGATGAAAGAAGAGAAAGCTAAGGAAAAAGGAGTGTCAATTAAAGATATTGAAGATTCTTCAAGACCTGCAAGATCAATCCTAACCCTGAAGCCACTTCCAACAATTGACCCTAAAGACAAAGGAAAAAGTGTCTTAGAAGAAACACCCAACATGGAGCCTGCTAGAGATGACTAGAAGTGATTTTGATGCTGCTCAGATTGCAAGAGATGCAGAAATTGCCAGACAGTTACAAGTAGACTTGCAAGCAGAGGTAGAAAAGGAAAGGTACTAGATGGAAGAAGAGATCTAAGGGCTGACTATAGATGAGACGAATGTTGAAGTTACATGAGGAATTGATGCCGATGCCATTGTTAGTAGCCATGCTTCATACAGGAAGAAAGAGAGGAGTATACAATTGAAGAGAGAGCAAAATTCTTGGCTGAAACAATTGCTGCTCAAAGAAAATTCAGAGCTGCACAAAGATCCGCTGAGATTAGAAGTAGACCACCAACTAAATCTCAACTAAGAAATTTGATGATGAAGTATCTGAAGAATATGGGTGGTTACAAACACTCTCAGCTGAAGGCAAAGACATTTGCAGAAATTCAAGGTTTGTATGAAAGAAAGAAAAGGGTTATTAATGATTTTAAGCCTATGGATTCAGATGATGCAGTAAAAGATTCTAAAGAAGCAGATGGTGTACATAAGCAAAAGGTTCTTGAAGAACCTAACATTACTAAGGTTGAAATTAATATATACCCAAATGTATGGTTATAATCATTGCAGGGGCATAACACCAACCGTTTATAAAAGATTTAGTCATCTATGAGCTTTTATACCTATAAAATACTTGTCTAAATGTAATACTCTATTACATATCACAAAAGTACGTGATGCTCAACCCTTAAACGTGAAAACCTTATCTAAAATGTTATTAAGTACTTATAAAATTAGAATCCTACAAAAATATAGTAAAATTTGAATACTAGGAAACCCCCCCCCCCCGGCATAAACCATTGAACACATTTTATAGACATACTATACCTCTTTCGGGGGGGTTTCAATTTTGTTATTTCTATATTATTTGGTGTTTATGCTTTAATGTTTAGCCTTTAATATACCTAAATACATAGTTATAATCATTGTAAGGACATAATACCAACCGTTTTTAAAATATTTAGTCATATGTGAGCGTGTTATATCTCTATATACTTGTATAAATATAATAATCTATTAAAACTAGTATAACTTGGGCTACAAGGGTCCGTTTCAGTCCCAACACCAGGTAAATTGAAGCTTTAAACAAGAAGAATGTCGTGGTAAGCTTCCTACGGCGGTTTATGAAACTTTAGAGCCCCAAAACACTCTATTTTGTTAGTTATTTACGTTTTGTGTTTTTTCTCCATTTTTTGAAAATTGCTTTCGGGCTAGGGTCCGGCCCTTTTGCCTTTTAGGCATGTTTCATGTTTCTTGGCCTATTTAATAATCGTATTGTGGTGCAAGAATAACAAGTTCTAAAATATACAAAAAGTCTAATTTTGGAAAGATCTCGATTATCGGTATTCATTGAATCAACGATAGTTAGAAGATTTCATTGAATTAACAGGTTCAATTTGTAATTTCTATAGTATTTGGTGTTTATGCTTTAAGGTTTAGCCTTATATATACCCAAATGTATGGTTATAATCATTGCAGGGGCATAACACCAACCGTTTATAAAAGATTTAGTCATCTATGAGCTTTTATACCTATAAAATACTTGTCTAAATGTAATACTCTATTACATATCACAAAAGTACGTGATGCTCAACCCTTAAACGTGAAAACCTCATCTAAAATGTTATTAAGTACTTATAAAATCAGAATCCTACAAAAATATAGTAAAATTTGAATACTAGGAAACCCCCTCCGGCATAGACCATTGAACACATTTTATGGACATACTATACCTCTTTCGGGGGGTTTTCAATTTTGTTATTTCTGTATTATTTGGTGTTTATGCTTTAATGTTTAGCCTTTAATATACACAAATACATAGTTATAATCATTGTAGGGACATAATACCAAAAAATTTTAAAATATTTAGTCATATATGAGCGTGTTATATCTCTATATACTTGTATAAATGTAATAATCTATTAAAACTAGTATAACTTGGGCTACGAGGGTCCGTTTCAGTCCTAGGACCAGGCAAATCGAAGCTTGAAACAAGGAGAACGTCGTGGTAAACTTCCTACGGCGGTTTATGAAACTTTAGAGCCCAAAAACACTCTATTTTATTAGTTATTTACGTTTTGTGTTTTTTTTCCATTTTTTTGAAAATTGTTTTCGGGCTAAGGTCCGGCCCTTTTGCCTTTTAGGCATGTTTCATGTTTCTTGGCCTATTTAATAATCCTATTGTGATGCTAGAATAACCAGTTCTAAAATATACGAAGAGTCTAATTTTGGAAAGATCTCGATTCTCGGTATTAATTGAATCAACGATAGTTAGAAGATTTCGTGTGAATTAACAGGTTCAATTTGTAATTACTGTAGTATTTGGTGTTTATGCTTTAAGGTTTAGCCTTATATATACCCAAATGTATGGTTATAATCATTGCAGGTGCATAACACCAACCGTTTATAAAAGATTTAGTCATCTATGAGCTTTTATACCTATAAAATACTTGTCTAAATGTAATACTCTATTACATATCACAAAAGTACGTGATGCTCAACCCTTAAACGTGAAAACCTCATCTAAAATGTTATTAAGTACTTATAAAATCAGAATCCTACAAAAATATAGTAAAATTTGAATACTAGGAAACCCCCCCGGCATAGACCAGAGAAAGATGCGGATATTTCATCCGAAATTGTGTTGATGAAGAGGTGTAGGTTTTAAGGTGATTACTCTCAGCATGACATGGTCTTTCCTGAATGCATAGGTAATCAGTCTATGCACCAAATATACATAGGTGATTAAGCTATGTATATTTGAGGTCCAATGATGTAATGCTCATTTTCGTCAAAATAGTGTGATGTAGGAAATGTATCAAATAGTTTTATAACGAAATGAAATAGTCAGTAAAGTAAACGTGAAGTAGCTCATAGGGTGACAACAAAATGGTCTATAGGTTGACATCGAGATTGTTTGTAAAGCGATAGGTCATAACAAGTATAAAGAATATCCGAACGAACGCAGAAGTAGTCAAAGAAAAGAAACGTAAAGAATTATTCAATCAACAAAATGGCATAAAGAGTCGTGTTCTAAAGGTAGGTGCTCCAAGGTGACACGTATGAGGTGACAAGTTAATTGTCGTACTCCAATCAACTGGAAGACTTCAAAACGATGGATTACGAAACAACATATGCGATTCAAAATCATAAGAAGAGTATTCCAACTCGGAGTCGAATGGTAAAGTAACTAGTAGAATTTACAAAATATGCCGAATTTTCGATATCATCAAAAGAGAATAAAGTAAAGTCGCGTAAATGATCGAAGTTAATCGTAAGAGATCAAGAAGAAATTATCCCATATGTATAGGTATCCATATATAATACCAGCATTGACGCTTAAGGGAGTAAAATGAGAAATCAGGAAGTACACAAAAATCAGAATGTTTAATATTTATATAACAGACCGATATAAGGTAAATAGTAAGACGTCATATGATAGACGTAAGAGAACGAAATCATAGTCTAGTATTAAATACTCATTATCCATGTAATAGTAGTAGGGATGCAAAAGAGAGCATATAAGTTACCTGGGAGCAAGCAAGCGCGGATATCGGATAAAACAAGGAGAGACTCTAAATTTTGAAAAACATGGTCATAGTCTAGGTTTTGAAAACGACCTAGTTCTCTATGAACCTGGCTCTGATACCAATCTGTAACTCCCTCAAATTTTGGTAGCAGCGGAATGATAACAATAGGGTGCTACTTCATAGTTCATACGCACAAGTCACAGAAAACGACCTTAAAAGAGACGTTTAAATAAATTTCACATTCGTTATATTAAAATCAGAGTTTACAAAGGATCCCATTTATAATGCAATAGAAACATTTTGTTTAAAAACGTTATCGAATGGTACTCAAGTTATTAAGCCTTCAAAAATATATATCCGCGCGACTCGAATGCTCCCAATGCTCCACTAGCAAATAATAACCTGAGAAAAACATGCAAAAACGGTCAACATAAAGTTGGTGAATTCATAGGTTTAAGTAAAAGCAGTGTTGAAATAATTTAAGAAATGTCTTTGTAAGAAAAGTAGCGTTACAGTATTTCAAAGTGTTATTTCCGAAATCCAAGTAGTGATTCAGTAAATCAAGTAATGTTTAGTAGTGGACCACAAGATCGAAGTAATGGTGGACTAAGTACATATTCCGAAGTCCAAAACAAATAATGTAGACAAGAGAAACACATTCATCAAGTCTAAGTATATATTATTGCACTAAGCTCATGACATCGAAGCTGTATTCGTAATTATAAGGGAATTGCACCAGAGTTCGTAATTATAACGGATTTGCACCAGTAATCGTATTTGCACCAGTAATCGTAATTATAATGGATTTGCACCAGTAATTGTGGCTCTTAGGCAATAGCATTCATGCAATAATCTGGATAGCATACAATTTTGAAAACACTTGTGTCCAAAGTAAAACAATCATGTTGTTCAAAATTCACGGTTTCAAATATAGGTATTCAACGATCTCAAATCATGTAGTAAACAAATCAAGCTTTGGTAAAAATAGTCATGTAACGCTTATGTAGTAGAAATCAATAAGTTCACTTAGTAAAACGAGCATGTATTCCCCTCGCGGGTTTATAAAACATTGAAAAGATTGAAATGCGAGACTATGAACTCACATTGATGATGAAGAACGATCTGACAGATAGGCATCTAATATGCACAACACAAACGGAAGACGAAGCGGCTCGATCAAGTAGTCTTAACGGCTAAGTCTCACTAGCTTAGAATGATGAACGTGATACGTTGATAAAGGATTTAGATTTCTAGTTGTAATAGTTTGGTGTTGGTATAAAACAAATAAATCTAAACGTAAACGCAATGTGTTTAATATATTATTTATATTTCGTTTCCTCGACGGTCTCTAAATAGTTAGCCTCATTGTAAACGTATAGTAATTCGTTCGTTAATCCGCTTATTGTTATAAATACAGTATTAATTATACCTTAAAAATATAACTTACTCCCTTTTCGTTCTAAAATAATAAAAGCTTTAGTAAAATAAAATAAAAAAATTTAAACCAAAAATATAGAAATTTATATAAATATCGTCTGACTTTACGTTATATACTTTTCCCATATTTTATAAAAAATCAATGTTTTTCCACTAATCAACGAAATCAATATTTCAACTCCGCGTATTTTTAAATATCTATCTATAATAAACTAAAACAAAGTAAAATAAATGTTACATTATTAACCATATTAAACACCAATATAAACCGTTTTTATATTTATAAATATTACGATAAATACATTGTAGATTTATATCCAGAAACGCACCCTCATTGTTTCTCTAAAGCCAAACGCACCTAAGTCTGTCACACAGCTAACCAAAAGCCCCATTATTTTCACTTTTGCAGCCAAACGCACCCTTAATCCCCATGAAAACACAACACAAACGCAGCCCATGCTACGGCATAACAACCATACGAGCACCCTTTGATAATTAATAACCGTACAAACATCTCGTTGGCCGGCCGTCTTAAACCTAACACCAAACGCCGCCTTTAGCTGGTCGTTTAAACAAACCAAACGCACCCGAACTGTTTGTAACCAACGAACCAAACGTCCCCTTAAGGTTGTGATAATCCACTTAAACAAACACCGCCTTAAAATAAAATAGAAAATAACCAAAATTAAACATCCAACTTGGAGTAATAATGGGTGGGGGGAGATGGGGCGTGGTGTTTGCTGATGGTGGCAGCATGGGTGGCTGCGCATGGTGGGGCAGCGGCTGCTTTCACAGTAGATGGTGGTATGGTGATTGATCGGAGACGGGGTGCATGATGTTTGGTGGGGTGAAGGCTGCGGGGGAAGATGGTGTCGAGGGTGTGGTGGTGCGTGGTGAAAGGTATAAGGTGGGGTGGAGTTGAGTGGCGCTGATGAGATGAACTGATGAAGTAAAGGTGGGGTATGTGGTGGGTGGTGCGTGTTATGATGATGATGATGCGATGGTGGTAGTGGGTGGTGGCGGCTGTGGCAGCCGGAGGGGGGGGGGGGGAAGGCGCGTGGTAAAGGGGACCGGGTAGATCCGGCGACGAGGGTCATTTCTGGATTTAGCCGGAAAAGTCCGCCGAAAAAGTTTTCCGGCGGCGGTGGATGGTGGCCGGCGGCGGAGCAGTGGTGGCTGCCGAAAATGAGAGAGAGAATGGTGAGAGGTGTGTGTTTTTTTTATATTTTGTATAAATGAAAATATAATGAAAACTTTTATATAAATTATATATATATATATAAAAGTTTAAAATGAAATAGAAAATGTATAATAGTTGAGGGTTAACTTTGTAAATATTTCACAGGGACCTAACGTGTAACTTTTGTTAATTATTGGTTCGGGTCTCGTTTGAGCGACTTAACGGACGATTCAAATCTCAAAACTTGCGCCATTGTTTTTCTAATCATTTTTCTGATAAAAATGAGTATTTACTTGATAATATTATATATATATTTTTATAACATTTTATAAAATATTCGTTATTTATTTTATGAACCGGTTACGTCTCGTCCGAAAATAAAACTAAAAATAAACTTTTAACCCGTATATTCGCGTTATCAACAAACGCTTTTAATTAAATTGTTAAGTATTTTATTAAATGTTTTTATTTAATAAAACGTGATAATTAAATATAACTTAATTGTTTTTGTGTTTCTAAAATCTTGCGAGGGCATTTTAGTCACCTTCTGACTGTTTTCGGGTCTCGGTCAAAACTAAAAAGTTGTCTGGAATGTCGTTTTATATCAAATTGCTTTAGAGTCCGAATCGTGAAAACGTGATTTATTGGGTCGTTTTTGATAAGTCAGCTTAAAAATAAATTTTATAAACGACAAACATGTAATAATAAATATGATTTATTATTTAAAATATGTTCCGAAAATTGCCGGTTGTTACACAAACTCAAAATCTTCCACAACAACAGCTTTACCAAGGAAATTTTGAAAATGTTTAACAAATTGCTCAGAAACTTGAGCTCCATTATGTCTAATACCATTCTCATCATTTACAGTTTCAATTTTGCTTCTATGGGCTCTTCCTTTAAGCACATAGTGAAAAAACTTGCTATTTTTTTCCCTTTCACTTAGCCAATCAATCTTTGCCTTTTGAAGGAAAAGTTTTTCTTCATCATTCCTAGCAGTGTTGTACTCCTTCAAGATCATAGCTTCCTGAGTCTTAAGATTGGTGTTGTTAGGGTCCTGGTCTACTTGCTTCTGAATGATTTCTAGCTTCTCTTTCCATTCAATAACTTTCTCAAATATGTTCCCAAATTGCCAGCTAAACTTTTTCATATGAACCTTCAGGTTTTTCATTTTCTTAACTAGTTTATACATGTGACAACCATCCACATTAATATTTGATGAGGTGTCATTTTATACACTATTTCGAGGTCATTTAACCCCTTAAATCATGCAAATATGCCCAATTATAGCTTAATCGTTTGTTTCAGGGTTTAGTCACTTTAGATGGACAATTTGAAGGAAATACACATACTATGTGGCTCATTTTGGAGAAGACACGTACAGAAACGGATCTACACAAATCCTTGAAGAAGTATTGCTTACAGAACGTAAAGGCGGCGTCGTAAGCATAAAGCAACGCCGTCGTGATCTCTTTAGTAACGGCGTCTGGAATTTGGAGACGGCGTCAGAAAGTGGCCGACTTAAAGAGGATCTAGAATCATCCACGTAGCAACGACGTCAGGACCATAACGCGACGCCGTCGCCGCGATACCTCTATATATACAAAACCGATTTTAGGGTTTTTAGTGTGTAACTTTGGGATAATATTGTATAACCCTAGGGAGACAAACCCTAGTCGTTTTAGCTGCTTCATAGGTCATTTTTAGGGCCTCAAAACCCTATTGTGCTACCTTGGATCTATGTTTTAATTCAAGTAAGGTTATTTATCTTTAATCACTTAATAAGTCTATATGTTGTGTGATTGAATTATCTTCTTGCTTTCTTTATAACATGCGAGGCTAAACCCTCCTTTGTATTTGCTTATGATTGCATGAAAGTTCGATTGTAGATCCTATTACTATTTCTTCTTGTTGATGAATGTGCGCGTTAGGTTCTAGAAAACCAGCTTTTGTCTGTATCGTTGTAGACACATCTAGGGAAACGCGAGTGCGTAGAAAGGATACCATTGGGTAACAGTCTGCATACTATCTTGCCCCCTAATATGGTTTATCCACTCTTAATATATTTCAAATGCATTTAATATACTCTTAGGGGCCTTGTAATAGTCTTCATACTACCTTACTTGTGCGTTGCCCTAACGGAATATTAAATAGACGGCGGGTTCGTGTAATCTGTTCATGACCTAGGAAATACTTACACATATCATCACAAGTGTGACAAGGCAACAAGATTAGGAGAAGCAATCTGATAAGTAATGCATGATTAAGTAAATACATTTAATTATCATAAAGTTATCACCAGTAGATTAGATATTTGTTTAATTATTAGTTAAACAAACCAACCTCTCAAACCATAGATTTACCGGCTTTCCTATAAACATAAAAACACAAAAATAATCTTCTCTCAACCCCTAGAATTCTATTAGACCGCCTTCCCAACCTATTCACCTAAAAAATGATAACAACCCCCGAGTCTTGCCTATACTACACTACAACGATTAGGTACACTGCTTAGGGAGTTGTAAAACTTCTTGTAGAAGTCCTTTATGACCTCCGCACCATTATTAATAAGCCAAGTAAGCTATAAACTCTATTACAAAAATATGTCATTTTACCAACACAACCACAACATTTAAATGACATTTTCCTTGTTTTCCTTTTCCTTTTCATTCAAACCAAACACACCCCTTAATATGATTTCGAAAAGTTTAGCTTCTGATTTTAGAAAAAGAAGTCTACAACTAGTGTTTATGCATCATTAGACTACTAAAAGTACAAAGATCATTAAAGATTAGTGACTTACAAAGTAGGGTTTTTTAGGAGATGATTAGAGCTTATCCAAACAACCCAACTGTTGTTTTTATACCCACACGACCACTAGAATCAAACCCGGATGTGTTTAAGCTTTTATGTTCTTGAACCAAATGGAAAAATATATGGTTTATGTGTGTGTGTGTTCAACCGGCCAAGGTAGAAAGAAGAGAGAAAGAGAGATTTTGTTGGTGATTTTTGGTGTTGTATGTGTGATGTGCGGTTGTCGTAAGACTTCTACACAAAGTTTTACAACTCCCTAGGTAGTGTACGTAATTGTTGTAGTGTAGTATAGGCAAGACTCGGGTTGTTATCGTTCTCTAGGGGATAGGTTGGGAAGGCTCGAACAAAGCAAGAATGAGATCTACAGGATTGAAAGGAGATTATTTTTGTATTTTCATATTTTATAGAAAGCAGTAAAATCAATTGTTTGAGAGGTTGATTTGATTAACTAATTAAATAAACTAAATATAATCTGATCTACTGGTGATAACTTTATGATAAAATACTGTATTTACTTAATCATGCATTACTCATTAGATTGCTTCTCTTAATCCTGTTGCCTTGTCACACTCGTGATGAGCCGTGTAAGTATTTCATAAGTCATGAACGAATTACACAAACCCGCCGTCTATTTAATATTCTGTTAAGGCAACACACAAGTAAGGTAGTATAAAGACTATTACAAGGCCCCTAAGAGTATATTAAATGCAATTGAAATATTTTAAGAGGGATCAACCATATTAGGGGTAAGGTAGTATGAAGACTGTTACTGATGGTATCCTTTCTACACATTTGCATTTCCCTAGACGTCTATGCTAATTTAATATCTTATGGCTAGTTTCTAAAGCCTAATGCACAGATTCATCACAAGAAGCAACAGTAAGAGGATCTATAATTTACCTTTCATGCAATCATAATTATATACAAAGGAGGGTTTAGCCTAACATGTTATAAGGGAAGCAAGAACATAAATCAATCAAACAACACATAGACATATTGAATGATTAAGGATAAACAATCTTACTTGATTAAAACATGGATTAAGGTCAGTTACAATAGGGTTTTGAGGCCCCAAAGACGGCCTAAAAGCTAACAAAACACTTAGGGTTCGGTTCCCAAAAGTTATACAAAGTTACACACTTAAAACCCTAAATTCGGTCTTATATTTATAAGAAAGCATCGCGACGGCGTCCAGTTGTAGTCGTGATGCCGTCACAAAGTAGAATCTTCTAGGTCTGATTTAAGCGGTTACATCCCGACGTCGTTGTCACATCCATGAAGCCATCACTAGAAAGATCATGATGGCGTCGCTTTATGCTTGCGACGCCGTCTCCACACTCTGTGAGCACAATTCTTCAAGTGATTTGGTGTAGGTCCGTAGTCTTGTCTGTTTCTTCTCCAAATGAGCCCAAGTCACATGTATTTCTTCTAAATGCCATCCAAGTATTAAAAACCTAAAAACAAATGATTAAGCACATAATCTGGGCATATTTGCATGATTTAGGGGTTAAATGACCCTGAAAAAGTGTATAAAATAACACCTCATCAAATACTCCTACACTTGGGATTTGCTTGTCCTCAAGCAAATGGGCTTTTCTACCTAGACAATAGCAATATTGGGGGCATTTAACCTACTTTTTAAAAGCATTTTACAACACAACTTTCTAGACCTCGTAATTAAAAGCACGGAAAGTATATACTAGCACCTAACATAAGTGTTTGGACGAAACGCCTCCTAACCACGACCTTAATTATAAGACGAGCGCCTTATAACGATAAATTAATAATAAACGTTGCATTAAATGTTTTATAAAAGAAACTAACATCCATTATGTGTTTGTCTTAAGTTTATTTAACAAAAATGTTTCCCTTTATGATAACTCATTAGGTTATAAAACGTTACGCCATACTTAACGAAAAGTTGCCATTGTTGAAAAGTACTATTTTTAGGAAACTTTTCTATTTCGGAAATGTTCCTAAGTGTTCGGGATGTTAATACGTCCACCTTGTATTTTGTCAAGTCCATAATTTCATAAATCATAAACGTACTAACTAAACCTAAACGCCTACTTTTCATTTTCTATTTCGGCTAATTCGTACTACTTACTATGTTTTTATTAACGTTCCACGCTATCATCGCTTTAATCATTCCTTAGAAAACTCATAACCCATCGTAATAAGATCAAATCAGCTAGGTTAAAATTATTCTAAGGTTTGAAACCTAAACTAACCTAAACCCACTTGAAAAACAGTATTTAATATTAAAGATTATATGCTGCGAAAATACTTGAACGAAACTAGGTCTATCTCACTCATAAAGCATTTTAACACAACTTTTGCGGCTTTAGAAGGGAAACGTAATTTTAGAGTCCATGTTTGTGTTTTACACTTTTGGCGATAACGGACTCAAAAGGGTCAAATAAGGTCATTTTCCAGTTCCATATGCTGATCGTATATTATAATCGTTTTTGCCGAAAAATGTTTAAGTTTATTTGAGGCGTAACTGCGGTAAGTCGTTTAAGTCCGATTTTAGTGTTCGATATATGAAAAACTATCTATACGAAACGAGCTATCCGAAAACTACCTTCTTGACTAATGAAAATATTTTTAAGTCGCCCAAAACCCTAAAACAATTTTGGATCAGCAACCTTATTTTTTTCGTAAACGCTTCCAAAATTCCATCCAAACTTCACAATAGTGCTTATACTAACCTAATCTCCGTTCACGACTAATCCAACAACAAATCCACACTTATATATATCCTAATCCCATCTCCATATTTGTTGCAACTCACAAGAACACTTAACCTCACAAAGACAACAATATACATATTCAAGAACACTAAAAACTTTATTATTTTATAAACCCATCTAGTTGCTTTTTGAAAAACTTGCACAAACACAATAGGACTCATAAGATATATGTAAGATCATGAATAAAAATAGAAAAGAAGACAAAGGTTCAAGAACAAGCTTACAACTTATGAAGAACAAGCAAATATCATAAGATCTATATAAACAAGCCATAGATCTTGTAAACCCACCAAAAATATTGAAACCCTAACTTTAAGATCTTGCAAAAACCTTGAAATTCTTTAAACCCACACTTGGAATCACCTTAAATAAGCATAGAAATGAATCTATAATACTTGGATTTAAGAGAAAAATGAAAGAGATGGACCCTTTGTGGTCCTTGTTTCTTGTCGTGGCCCAAAAGAAGAGAGAAAGAAAGATATGTTGTTTTTGGTGTTGCTTGGAGATGTAAGGAACCCTAAAATGATATAAGGATGGTATTTATAAATGAGACAAGGGTGTAAAGCTAGAACATGTGGGCTTGGTCAAGACACACACACACTTGTTAAGTGTGTGCTTGGTTCGGTTAGACAAGGCAAAAAGGAGGGGACCATGAATCATTTTTGTAAGCTAACTACATATATAAGCAAAGGTTTAAATTAACAAAATGGTTAAGTGGTTGAGTGGGGACCAAGGTGTAAGAGATCACATGAATATGGTTAACTAGTGAAGAGTGCATGAGAATGACCTTATCATATGTCACTATCTTGCTTATGCATGAGCACATGCATGGGAAATCAAAAAAGATGCTCACTGGAATTAAATTACGCAGTTATGAAAATTTTGAAATGTTTAAATATGGGGAGGGCATAGAACGAAAATTTTAGATTTTAATACTACATAACGTTCGGAAAATTCGGGTTTCATGCATAGTGACAAGTTTTTCGAGGGTTCCGTTGACATAAAACGCTAAACCGTAATCTCCCTCACGCCAAATATAAAAATCCACAAGACGTAATATTCCGTAAACCAACAGAAATGACATAGAATGACTTTATTAGGTATAATATACGTAGACTAATCTCAGTCCAACATCGAAACGCTTTCGATAACGATTTTCAGTTTTTACGCGGGACAACTTCCCGAAAAATTGCCAAATTTAAACGTAACGTATGAGAGTCAAAAGTAATGATTGGAAAAGTTAAAAAAATGATCTAAAATTTACGGGGCGTGACATCCTTTTCCCGTTAAAAGAGCTTTGTCCTCAAATCTTAAGACGTGACATTTAGTGCCGTTATAGATTTTGAAAACATGTAGGAGGTATTTCCTTATAAATTGATCTTCGCGTTCCTAGGTGAATGACGAGTGCTTCGTTAAACAAACACTCCTTCAGGTTTGGTACATGAAAAGTGCTATGGACTCTGCTTAGTTGATCTGGGAGTTCGAGTCGGGTAGTAATGGTTCTCGCTCTAGCACGAATTTGGAAAGGTCTAATATAATGCGGGTTCAGCTTTCCCCTTTTGCCAAAACATAACTCGCTGCTCCTTTCCACGGAGACTGCCTCCAACCATGAAATTTTAAGAGTTTTTTGTCTCGACGCCAGCAAAATTCCTTTTGTGATCACGAATTACCTAAATCGTATAGTCAATAGCTTGATGTCTTTGGCAGCATGTGGTAAAATCCCATGCTATATTTTCCCATTTTCCAATGGGTATTTCTGGTTTGTACAAGTAAACCATATGTCTTCTTCTGATAATCGTCCCTCATCTTAAAAACGTCAGCACATTTGATACAGTGGGCGATGCCTCCTCCCTGTTGGGGCCATCGTAATAACTACACTAAGATGATCGTAAACGGTAAATAATCATAACCACGAAATGACATATGAATGAATTTACAGGTATACATATACAAGACAAATCTCAGTCCGAGAAACGACGTCGAAACGCATTCGGTAACGATTTCAATTTTTGTACGCGGAACACACTTCCCAAAGAATTTCAGATTGTTAATGTAACTGGAAGTCAAAGTAATGATACGTAAAAGATTTAAAAATGATCTGAAATTATGGGGTGTGTCATCCTTGTTCTAGGAATTCTATCTTTGATGAATCGGAGCCTCAACCATAACCTTTCCTGGTTTTCCCATCCTTTAGAAGTTAGATCTAGGTAAAAGAAATAGACCCTCTAACCCCCATCAAACCACCAGTGAGGATAGTTATTAGGATGAAGAAGTAGACCCTTTGACCTTCATAAGACCGCCTCACTCAATTGGCATCCTTTCCACCTAAGGATACTATTGCTATTATCACCTGAGCATTGATGATACCTAATAAACATTAAGGATTTTAAACAGGTTTTTTTTGTTTTATTAGGACAAAGTGGATCCCTAGGTGTTGATTTTTCGAATATGGAGATGATAGATGATGATTGGGAATTGGAACCTAAAGAAGTTTCTTTTCTTGGAAGGAGACTTAATTTGCCCATCAGGCCAAAAGAAGTAGAGAATGTTGGGACTAAAGAAACACACCATTTGGAGCATATAATTCAACAACTAATTTTTCAGCGTGTGACCCCTCCTCACAACAATGGTGTGTACCGTTACTTATTAGTCGCGTTTTTAGTAAAGTGATGGTCATTATCAATCCCGAGTCTTGTATAAGAAAAACATAGTTTACGGGAATTCATTTAAGCTAATTGGGCTAGGTGACGGGCTTAAGCCCATTTGTATTAAGTCCGACCCAACATAAAGTCCAAACAAACCATCTAGGGTTTTATCTCTTGTAACTATATAAAGCCCTCTCAAAGAGTGGAGAGGGTGTTGCTTCTCATTTCTTTTCAAGTGCAAGTAACCATTTTTCATTTTATTTCTCTCATTTGTCTCTCTCTAGTTCTTTCTCTCTCTAAAATCTTTTTCTTATTTTTGTGTTTAAAGTGATGAAATGATATCATACAACATGTGGTATCAAGAGCCAATGTTGGGTTTAGTGTTTTGGTTGTGGTGATTTTGAGCTTATTGGTTCGTCTATTTGGACTTACTTAAATTCGCTTATTTTTGTTTTTTTCCCCAACTAAAATACCTTTTTGTCTTTTGTCAACTTTGTTCCACAACTATTTTTGTGTCTTGTTCTTTCATTTTGGGCTTCAATAGTAAATTGGTAAATTTGTGGATCAAAAGACACAAAAACGTGGCCAACGCTATTGTCTTTATTTTTTGTCTTTATTTTTTTGTTGTTTTACTGATTTAGTCATAAACGTTTGCATCTTTAGCAGTTTATTCCAAAAACGAAAGTCTCTATTATTCCAAAAACGTTTGCATCTTTAGAGCCAAGGTCTAAACAGTTTGTTTTCTTGTTGTTGAAGTTTTTATTAGCTTATTTTGTGTCAACAGTTTTCGTAGCTTATCTGTAGTCATTTTCGTGGTTTATGCACGTGGCTTCATAACGTATTTACAAGCTTATATTTCTGGGCTTATCATCTTTGTGGATAGCTTATTTGTGGTCACGTTTTGTGGTACGAAACACTATCAATCATGGCTGAAACGAAGAGAAGAAATAGGTGCATTCAAGGTGTTTGATATTTTGTCAAACCGAACAACTTGTTTCCACTTGAGAACCGATCAACTCATTGCTTTGTGAACCGAACAACTTGTCAACCGAACAACTTGTGAACCGAACTACTTGTTGTCTTGACAACCGAACAACTCAAAGACAAGTGCCAACCGAACAACTTAAAGTCTGTTGGAACCGAACAACCAGTTTCTATAGTGTGAACCGAACAACTTGTTTTCAAGTGTGAACCGATCTACAAGTTTTTAGTAATTTTCGAGTTTTTCGGTTTCGAGTGTCGGTTAACTACGGAACTTATAACCTATACCATTACGATCGCGGTCTTGCAACGATCATCGTGATATATTTATTTGTCACCGACGATAACCGTACCGCTTAAAAGGATCAAATCAAAAAACGTTATAGTTTTATTCAAATTGTAAACGAAGATGAAGATATAAAAGGAGGGAACACGCATGCATTTATTAATTACAATTCGAAATTGACACTTTTGGTCCTTGGTTTTCATGACAAATTCAATGCATGTCCTTTCCTCCTTTATTAACCCTCTTTGTTGAATTAGGCTTACACCGTTAGTCCTTAAAAGATCTAATTCAGCCCGTTAATCCTCCAACGTGAATCGTTATTGCACCGTTAGTCCTTATTTTTGTTTTAATAAACCGTTAATTATTTTAAGTTGAAAGTGTGATAACCGTTCATCGTTTTTAGCTCATCAATCGTAAACAAAAGCTCAAGTACTTCGATTACAACAACAATTTCAACAACAATTAATTATTGTTTTACGGTTTCTTCTTGATTTTGTAAAATCTCGCGAAAGATTCAATTCGTTTCTCGGTTTAAATCTAAGATTTGTAAAATCCCGTGAACGTCAATTGGTTTCAATCCACAACAACAATCACTTTACCCACTTAAGATCCTTGTTTATCATTTCACAATCACTTTTGCAATGTTGACTCAACAAGACATCAATGCTATTAGAGCACAACGACTAGCAAACACACATGATCCTTTAGCATTAATGGCAAACACTCAGACACCATTTCACCCAGATCAATCATCACTCATTACCTACATACAACACCCCACAACCCAACAACAACTTTGTCCCACAACCTTCATTCAACACGAACTACATGCCACAACCAATGCAAATCCAGAAGATATCACAGATCCACAACTGCATAGACATTCACTTGAACTCATGTCTAAGGCATTTCATCTAAACAACACCACTCCAACAAACAACAACCAAAGAAGTTCATCAAACCCTTGCTACAGTCAGATTGCACAATCGGTATAGATCAAGACAGACATATGCTAATGGTTGATGATAATGTTGGGAACCAGTTTAGAGAGAGATCGTGGCAGAATGTAAGAACATTTGGATTGGGCATGAATGCAATTCAGAATCCAGAGTATATCAGAATGTTGGGAATCAAAATAGGCTTAGTGTTTTTCCGGAAATTGCAAATCAGTATGGGAATGGAAATGTTGTTACAACACCGGCTGAGGGTAATGGTAATGGTATCAATGGTAATCCGATAAGGTGTTACAACTGTCGAGGAGAAGAGGTCATATAGGCCAGCACTGTCACAGTAAAAGCCAGTGAAAAAGATGTTGCTTATCTTCAGACACAACTATATATTGCTCAAAAGGATGAAGCAGGAATCCAACTCAATTATGAGAATTTGATTTCATGGCTGCTGCAGGTGCCTATGATGAAACGACACCTAGAGGTCGTTCTCTTGTATCTATTGCTGTGTATTATGAAGTAGCACCCCATGTGGTATTCCGCTGCGTTCTATATGATTTTTGGGGGTGTTACAAGCTGAGGTATACCATTCTGAAAATTGTTATGATAATGATATATTTAATATGTTTACTCAAGAAGAGGAGTATACTGAACTACTCGAGCCTATTCTTGAACCACGCCAAATACAACAGAATGATAGTAATATCATCTCTATGGTTTCTAGTTTGGAACAAAGTGGGAGAACAATAGAACAACATCCTGCAAATGTTGAGGAAACACGTGTTTTATATGATTCATTATATAATAATTTAGCAATTGAAGTTGAGAAAGCAACTTGGTCAATCGCAAGTTAAGAGAAACTAACGCTGATTTGACCACTGAGCTTGCTAGATATAAAAATCAAGAAAATTGTTTTGAAATCAATCAGGAAAAGTATGACAAACTTGAAAGGTGTTATTAAAAGTCTGTTTTATCAAGAACAATGTCTTATTAAAAAGATAAATGCTCTCCATTTAAGTTCTGCTAAACAAATAACGACTTTGAATGAGGAAATTGCAAATCTAAATAACCAGGTTTCAAAAGAAAAATCAACTGTTTCTTCTCTTCAAGAAGAAAAGAAAAAGTTGAAGTCTGATTTCAAAATACGCGAAGACGAGCTTCTTAATAAACAAATTCAACTTGAGAATAAGATAAAGGAATTAGATAATATTTTGGTTAAAATGGGTCAATCGATTCAAACGATGCAAATGCTTTCACCTAAGCCAGACTCGTTTTACCACACCGAACAGAAAATGGCTTTGGGTTATCAAAATCTTTTTTTATCTCAAGCAAGCTCAGCAGAAACAACAAAGTT